>BDMV01000006.1:27149451-27326818 GCA_008326285.1 Oryza officinalis | reverse complement strand
AGAACCAGAGTAAGAGACTGAATAGAAACATCAGTTCTAACAACGAGGCAGAGCAAGGGAGAAGAGGAAGCTCAAGTTATCTTGGATAGGAGCAGTCCATCTCCACTAACTAAACAGTAAAACTTATTAGATGTGATACAAAAAGAAAAGCATTGCCTGTTCAACAAGGAAGGAGGTGCATAATGCTATCAGTCAACTCAATATTGACCACTTATCAGTTTTATGCCAAACATAGCAATTAATTAGCCACACAACATCCAAAACTTTAGTGTGACATGTTTGAAGGAGCTCCCTAATAGTCTGTCCTATAGGCCGCAATGTCATATAAACAAATGTCGTATAAAAGAAAACAGTTACAATTAAAACATGATATGGATGGTTCAGTCACCCAAAAAAAACCAGAAGAATCAAAGGTCCATTAGTCACTCTGTGACAGTCTGACAAATTAATATTTTCCCAAACAAAACCTGAGATCTACATAGACCACAATGAGAATAACATGAAGATTAGGGGAAAAAAATACATGCATGTCATCTGCGAAGTTGGGAAGATGACTGGACATATAGATTGGTTAATTGCACAATTTATCCACATTATTTTGCCTACTAGGACAAAATATGTATCAAACAGTAGCAAGAAAAAACACCTACACTGTCATAACAAAAATCAACATGTATAATCTGCGTGCAGTCAGATTGGGGAAAAAAAGGGTAACCTAATCCAGCAGAATTCTTGTGTTCTGGCCTCCTGTTGCGATCCCTCCTAAAGAGAAAAAGAAAAAGGAAAAGAAAAATGAACCTCAATAAGATCGCAACATTGCAAGCAAGGGATTAACACGGCAACACGAAGAGAGAAAAATTAAGATTGGGAAGTACAGCCACAACTCACAAGCGGTTGGTACAGATGCCGTTTCCGAAGTTGCGCGGCGGCGCAGACGCCGGAGAAACGAAGGGTCGCCGGTGCGCGGGCTGGGGGGAGCGGGCGGCGCTGCGTCGGAGAGCGGAGGCTACGCGCGAGCGGCCAGGAAGCCAGGGGAGTTGTCCGGTGCCGGTGTGCGACGCATGCAGCCGCCGCCGGCGAGAGGTCTCCGAGCGGCGGCGAGGGTTTTGGTCGCGAAATGTGTGGGTTCAGGCGGAATCAGTTCAAAAGGCAGGTTTTGGACTAGCATTGCTCCAAAAATTGCTTCCGTGTTTTGCCAATAATTACGAATCTGCCACTCAGTTTCTCCTCTAATTTTTTTCCACAAAAGATTAACATACCAACAATTCGTAACGGGTTAGGTCCATAAAAATAAAAAATAAGTTAGAAGGGTAATTTTTTTTAAAATAATAGCATGTCAATACTTTATAACAGGCTAGGCCCATATAAGAAACAAGTTAGAAGAATGCTTGAGTTTCACTACTACAGAAACAGCCTTTCCGTGCGGGCCGAAAGACACCTTTTTGTGCGGAAGGCCTGCCCGCACGCGCGAAAAGGTCTGGGAAAAGACCATTTTCGCGTGCGGTCGGCCCAACCGCACGGGAAGATCCATTATCCCGTGCGGGCCGCTTAAGCAGACCGCACGGGATAAGCGATCTTCCCGTGCGGTCGCGTTAAGTGGACCGCACGGCATTCGCTTATTCCGTGCGGTCCACTTAACGCGACCGCACGGGATAAGCGATCTGCCCATTTTTTTATGTGCATATAAAATAGTATTTTATATGTTGGTTTATTATTTTATGTGAATATATTACCTTATCTCTCCCCTCTCTCTCTCCGTCTCTCTCACTCTCAGTAATAGTATACATACACATGGCTCGTATTAAGAATATTGAACGTAATTAATTATTTTTTCATGGAATTAAGATATTAAATTTGTACGCATGCATCACATATGTATATAATATACGTATCATCGCGTCTCGCAATTTACAGAAGTTTAAAAAACCACATAAAATATATCCTTAATTAGAAATATTTGTACTAGCTAGCTACTATACATATGTTCTTTTTCCCACTCTCTAAGTCGTTTGAAGGTATCCTCCGTCGCAAGCTGGCTCTCCGGATCGTAGAAATCGCCCAAATGGTTGCAGACATCGCGGCGGATGAAGCGGCAAATATCTGCACACAAGTTTAGTATGGTTCGATCGTCGAACCGGTTCGCTACAACTGGAACGGACGGGATCTGTTTCAGAAGGAATACACATTGTTATAGTTAGGAAAGTTATAAAAGATCTTATAATGTGTGAAAAGATATTTTCTCTCGACTTACTTCTTCAAACTTTGTAGTGTATCTCCCGTTGAGTCTAAGCATCTCGCATACGTAGTATCCGCATAAATTAGTCTGTGGTGGTTGCTTAAAACACTATGTTGAAAAAAATTGTATACTTCAATATTTTGAGTGAAACAAGTATATGTAAGAAATGTCGGAACAAGAGACATGTAATTACCGGCCATCTTGTCTTCACGAGAAGCTTCTTCTTTTGTGGATTATTGATTGGTCCACCGTGGTCTACGTAATATCTGTGTGCTCTATAAAGAAAAACAATTATTTGAGTCAATTATGTGTATTCGAGAGTACAATAGCCAACATTTAGTAAATGGTGCATAACAGGACTTACAAATTTAATATAACGAGAAACTCTGTAAATGTTTCCTCGCCATAGTGCGCCGGATCCAGCACTACGGCCAGGTGGTCCCGTGGATATATCAGAAAAAGTATGTAATGATCGCTGCAAAGAAGATATGTTAGTTGTATGTGATATCGTACTAAAACATAAGTACTACAGAAGAATCATAACGTACCGCAGCGCGTAAGGGACGAAGAGGACAGTTTTGTCTTTGTGCGCAACCATCGCTCTGCCCAAGTACAGTGCTACGCCGACCATCTTTTTCTTGTGCATTTTTTCGACGACCTCTTTTTTCTCGGACGTCGTTTTACCTTTGAGCTCAGCGGAATCTGCACGAATATTCACCGTGTGTTCCGTCCAGCAAACCCTTGTTGGGTTTATGTATCCTACTGGATGGTTGGCCTTTTCAGCGGCGTGGAATTGCATCCTAAGTAATAAAGCGGGTAATTTATCAGAAGTTAGTTAGCAAATGAATTAATATATGACATTAATTACGAATGACTTACAGGCAAAATGCAGCAACGAGATTTATATCCATTTTGTCCAGCTTGAATAATGCGTGAAGGTCGTTGAAATCGATTACCAACATCCCATTTGGGCCACTGGTGAAAGCGTTATCCGGGACCTTCACAGTAATCATGCCCAGGCCTTTTTTAGATGCCTTTCAGATACCAGTCATGCATCAGCCTCATTTCCCAAGGCAGGCCTTCCATGAGCTTCGGGGGCAGGAACGGCTTCCCGTGCACGTACTTTGTTGGCACCTCGTCGGAAGTCCAGTTTTGCAGGTCCTCCATTTGATTTTTCACCGATTTTTGTGAATCCGACAAATGTGGAGTTTCATCCTGCTTCTTGTCAGTCGACGCTCTCCCCCTGAAAGCCTGGAATACTAACCTTTCCTCGTATACGGCCATTTTTTCCTTATCATAAGTTGACCTAATCATTGTCGGGATAAGCCGACGAGGTTCAAGCTTGGTCGGACTTGGAAGACTTGCGCTTCTCATAAGAGGCCTTTCAGGTAGCGCCAATGCAGACTGTGGTGTCAGAGGAGGTTGTTCTGCTTGGACTTCAGGGGGTGCGGTCGGCTTAAGCCGACCGCACGGGATAACTTATTATCGCGTGCGGTTCAACAACCGGCCCCCTCGGGACCGGTTTTTCCAGGCGCGGCCACTTATGGCCCGCCTGGAAACGGTTGGGGGCCTCGTCCAGAAAGCCCCTTTCTGTAGTAGTGTAAGGAGATGAAAACATTTCACTTGTCGTACAGTCCATACAGTGATAAGCGCAAAATGAATTATGTCTTTGGATCCTAGGAATCATAGAAACCTGAACTGACTTCAATAGGAAAGATGGTTCGTGTAAATTCTTTTTTATGACTTGTCATAGCAGTCCCGATGGGTAGTAACTGTCTTGAGATAAATGTTAGGAGGTTTTAGACAAAAAAATATAAACTATTCTCTAAAAAAATTTTGAAATATGAAAGTCAAAGCAAAAATGTTGAATAGTCTTATTATTCATAAAAAACAACATCTTTTACTTTCATTTCAATTTCTTCTCGCAAAATTATTCTTGGTTAGAATCACACCTTTTAACAAAAACCAATGATCTTAATTGGCATCCTTAATTTCCATATAAACTTATTCCTCTCAATATAACCATTATTAATTAAGGATAAATACATCGATCTAACAGAAAATTGTTCATTCTTATGAAGATTCCATTTAAAAGCATCATTAGATCCATTCAAATTAATATGCAAAATCAACGCAACTAAATTATGCCAGCGCTCTTCTAAAAAAAACATTGAGCGAAACAGAATTCATAATAGTTACGATTGAAACATTTCTCCTACGAACAATGTTCTATAAATATGAAAATTTATCTTGTAAAGATGAATCCCCACCCCAAATATCCTCCCAAAATCTTACTTGTTTATCACTATTCACTACCTAAGTTCCCAGCTGTAACAATTTGTCTTTAACTTTTATAAGCCCTAACCAAAAATGTTAATCACCTTGTTTTGACCCTACTTGAGTAATAGAGTGCTTTTTCAAATATTTTCTTCTCAACAGTTGTTGCCAAACTCCCTGTTCATTAATCAGTTTGAACAACCATTTAATTAGTAGACATGGATTCTGAATTTCTATATTATGAATCTCAAGTCCCCTCTGTTCTTTTAATTGACAAATGATATCCCATCTTGCTAGCTTGTATTTCCTTTTTATGATTGTCTCCCTGCCAGAAAAAGCATGATCTATAGTAATCAATTTTTTGAAGAACATCTTTCGGTATCTCATAAAATGATGTGACATCATGAACATTGCAAGAGAAGACAAGACGGAATTAATTAAAACCAATCTACCTTCTATCGACATATGTATTCTTTTTCCAACTGCTCAACTTCTTTTCAATTCTCTCCTCTATCATCTTTCAATCCTTGTTATTTAACTTTCTAAAATTCATAGGAATGCTAAGATATCTAACAGGGTAAGTCCTAATGCAACATCCAAAAATTTGAGAATATTGTTCTTGGCATTCTTTTGCTTTACAAAGCAGAATAATTCACTCTTATGAAAATTTATTTTAAGACCATAAAGCTTTTCGAACACAGAAAGAAATAACTTCATGTTCTTAGCATTTTCTAAATTATGGTCCATAAAAATCAACTTGTCATCCGCATATTGCAAGATAGACAAACCCTCATCAACAAGATGAGGAACCAAACCAGTTATCAGGCCATCATCCTTGGCCCTCTTAATAAGTACAACCAACATATCAACAACTATATTAAACAAGATTGGAGAGAAAGGATCTTCTTGCCTTAAACCCTTTCAAATTTTAAAATTGGTCCAATCTGATCATTAACTTTTATACCAACATGACCCCCTTGAATAAAAGAATCAATCCAGTGACACCATTTAGTGGAAAAGCCTTTCATTCTGAGAGTTTGTTGTACAAACGACCAATTAACTTTATCATACATTTTCTCAAAATCAATCTTAAAAATAACCCCAATTTGTTTTTTTCTATGCATCTCAGGAATCATCTCATGTAAAACAACTATCCCTTTCATGATATTCCTACCAAGAATGTCTACTTAAACCTAACCTCTACAATAAAATGCATAGGTTTTTTTAGTGATTTCTACAAAGGAAGAACAACAAATATTTGTATATGTACCACAAGACGAGAACACTACCGACATGCCCTAGTGCATTTTTTCTTTGAGTGACTTAGTGTCCGAGCTGGCTCTTATACTTGACCTAGGTCCTCATGAAGCTCCTCAGCACCCAACGAAGACGCGCGAGCCTTGGCAGGCTTTGTCAGGTCAAAGATGCGTGACAAGCGGGGTGATGGGTCGAAGTCGTATTGAGGAGGTCGTGCCCCCGCGACGCGGTGCAGGCCCCCCACTCCCCTCCCCGAGCTCCAGTGGCTAGAGAAGAAGCACAGTGGGAAGGAGAAGAGGAGACTACCATTGGAGCTCATCGCCATCGTGGGCAGCTCGAAAAAGACCACTTGCCTTCGCCGGAGAGCCCACCACCCTAGGAGAGATCGCACCTCCAAGATCCGTGCTCAAGAAGACTGCCACAAGACTTGATCCATGCTAGAGAAGATTGCCCTCGTTGCCAACATCGATCCTCACTGGAGAAGACCGACTCGCCTTGATTCGTGCCACCCCACCCCTCCTTGATTCGCACCATCGAGGAGCTCGCCAAACAACGTTGCCTCAATCTGCTCTAGAGGATACTGGTGTGTGGGAAGAGAGGGTAGCACCGGCACATGGGAAGGAGGGAGGATTGAGCTTCGCCAAGCATGACCCGTAAGAAAAGAAGGGCGACGAGCCGACGGCACGAGAGAGGAGGGGGAAAGAGGAATCAGGTGGAGAAAGGGAGGGAGGGGGAGAACGTTGTGGAAAGAGGCTGACATGTGGGCCTGGTGAAAGTTTAATGGTGTATATATTTTTTTTTGTTGTCATAGGGCGTAAAATATAAATTCTTGTTTATGACTTGTCATAGCAGTCCCGATGGGTAGTACTGTCCTGATATAAATGTCTTCTTAAACCTAAACTCTACAATAAAATGCATAGTTTTTTAGTGACTTCTACAAAGGAAGAACAAATATTTGTATATGTACAGCAATATTTGCACAAGAATATACCCATAACGAGAAAACGACCGACATGCCCTAGTGCTTTTTTTTAGTCTGACCATCTTGGACTTATTATCTGAGCTGGCTCTTGTACGTGACCTCGGTCAGAGCGTTGGGAGTGATCTAAGGCCATTCACAGAATATCATCGTGGCGTTCGGCCCGGCCTGATATGCCAGCGAGGATTTCGCTGCCATATTTACCACGATTGCATCCCCATGAAGCTCCTCGGCACCCAACAAAGACGCGTGAGCCTCGTCAACATTTGTCGAGTCAAAGACACATGACAAGTGCGGTGACAGGTCAGAGCCGTGTTGTTAAGGCCGTGCCTCCGCGACGCGGTGCAGCCTCCACCCTCCCTCTCCGAGCTCCAACGACCAGAGAAGAAGCACATCGGGAAGGATAAGAGGAGCCTACCGTTGGAGCCCATCACCGTCATAGGCCGCTTCGAGAAGACTCCTTGCCTTCGTCGGAGAGCCAACCACCCTAGGAGATATTGCGCTGACTAGATCCATCCTAAAGAAGATTGCCACTAGCCTCGATCCGCGCCAGAGAAGATCGTCCTCGCCGCTAGCCTCGATCCACGTTGTGCCGCCCTGCCCTCCCTTGATTCGCGTCACCAGGAGCTCGCCAAACAATGCCGCCTCGATCTGCTCGAGAGGACGCCAGCACATGGGAAGAGAGGGCAACACCGACGCATGGGAGGGAGGGAGGACTGAGCTTCGCCAGATGTGTGCCATGGGAGAAGAAGGACGATGGGCCGACGACGAGAGAGAGGAAGGGGAAAGAGAATCAGGTGGAGAGGAGGAGGGAAGGGAACATTGGGGAGAGAGGCTGACATGTGGGCCTGGTGGAAGTTAAAGGGTGTATATGTACTCTTTTTTTTGTCATAGGGTGTAAATAAAAATGTTTCAATTGATTCAATAATAGAAAATATTATAGGGGTTGATATAGAAATAACTAAGGTCTTAAACGCAAAAGATACTTAGGTGTAGCCTCCACTGTAAGTCATGTGGTCTAAGTGAGGCTAGAGCTTATTTAGAATCCAGATATATAAAAAAGGATCTTGCTTTGCTCATGCCCTAACATATACTTGATTAACAGGTATAAAAAAAGAACAGACCAATTTAACAAAGCAACAGGTTTAGATTTTGGTGCCAAGTTGATCTTCGATCCGGTACAAATTCAGTAAGGTTTAGGGTCATCCCTAAACTGTCTCTCTGTGTCATAAAAGGAACGTATAGGTGTGTGTCTGAGGTCTGTAATGCGGTGGTTATGATTGCTAAATGAGCTGTACCACAGCATCAGCTGTCATCGACCGGCTATAGTACCACCAACAAACAGAAATGTACTAGACCAAGTATTTCCTTCGTTTCAAACTATACTAATATATACTAATATAGTTAGTATAGTATATATAGAATATATTTTAAATTTATAGTATTAAAATATATTAAAATATAGTTTACTGGTTTATTTTGGGACGAATGTATGTTACTTCTAGAGGATAAGCATGTGATCTAACTTTTCAACATCAGCCGTGTATATATACTATAATTAATTAACCCCTATGTGTACGCTATGACCTTTTGAATTAATCTGCATAGAGCAGATTTCTACACGCTCGCCAAAGACCAATGCATATGCTAGCGACAGATTGATGGCTATATTATATAGCCATATTATAATTTAAGCTTTTCAATCACATGTATATATGGCTTAAGTACACTCCTTAAGTTTTCCCTGCTATAGCTTGGACAAAACGAAGATAATGACAATAAGGAAGTAATGCATTTTTCTCATGTGAACCATGTGCTCTAAATTAACCTACCACCACTATGACCATGACCCGAAACCCAGGTAAGCTGACGCCGAGTCCTCTACGCGAATACTCCATTAATCTTAAAATAAAAACAACTTAATACTGAATATGACATATTCAATACTAGATTGAGACGAAGAGAGTGTACACTAACTTTTCTTATAACTTATTCTATGCTATTTTTTAGGTTTATAATAGTATAATATTTAATTTATTTTATCCGTATATGATTTATATAATCAAGATTATCCTACCAAGGAGACAGGTGGGCCCGAGCCCCCTTCAATTGGCCAAACCTTTTACATACTACTGAGTTTTGGAGAAAAATTTACTAGCTACATAGAAGAAAAATAGAAAATAATTGAAAGATAATTAGTTTTTCATGTTTTTTCAAATAGATTTTTTTAAAAATGGATTAAAACCTACTCCTAAACCAGATGTACATAGCCAAATGTTTTTCTAGAAAACACACACATATATAAGATAAGACTACTCTACGGCTCCCTATAGAATAACCATTCTATACCCCTTTCCCTTCCGCGCCTTTCCTACCTTCTCCCTTCTCCCACGCACCCCTCATCTCCTCTCTCCCGCGCTCTCCCTGCCCCATCTCCTCTCGGGCGCGTCTCTCCTCCTCTCCTCTCCCGCGCCCTCTTTCTCTCTTTTTTTTCTTTTTCTTCGGTTTTTATTTCTCCCTCCCTCCTCTCATTTTTTCTCCCTGGAACAATCCTCCTGTTTTTTCTCTTTTCTAAAAAAAGAAAAAATAAATTGGTAAATTCAAGACTTGAACACATGATCTCATAGTTCATAGCAAGTTCTTCTAACTAATTTATCCGATAAAGCTATTTGTTTTAAGGATTATTGTTTGTTTCTTTTGTATCTCACTTTGTGAGAAAGGAATATGATGACCGATTCTAATATCTTTCACTACCACCGTAAAAACAAAATAGATATTGTATTACGAAACTCATAACATTTTACTAAGTTCCAGTAGAAACATTATCGTATAAGTGCAGTAACATATCACGTTACTGTAGAACATATAGGATGTTATTGCACTTTTGGCAGTAACATCGTAGTAAAAGTATAGTAAGCAAGAATCAAAACAAAAAATATATGGGTTAAAAGTCTCACATGCTAACCATATACATGTTACTGCACAAAAGTGGAAGTGTTACCGCATGGTAGGTACATGTTATCACATGTTTATGTAGTAACACTATCCAAAAATTGCAGTAATACGCTTTGTTACTGCAAAACTTATAGTCTTTACTACACTCTTATAGTAATGTCGTGATGGGATTGTAGTAACATACAATAGACAGTAATAACAAGTACTGCTATAGTATTACTACTTGTGGAGAGTTAATTTTTAAAAGACTAATCTTTGAAGAGTAATATCTCTCATGTGATGTACTATTTTTTTAAACTGTTTGCACCATGATGCTAGAAAAGAAGTACTTATCAAAAGTAGATCCGTCATGATTATATTTTAACTATATTTGACTATTGTTACTACAAGTAAGACATGATGACCATCGCGTTACTGCATCATTCTTGTGAGACGAGAGCTGAGAAAAGGTGGGTAGTGGGGAAAATCTCGAGCGGATTTGATCGGCGGAGAGATGCTTTGACCGATCTTTGACCAAGGTGGAAGGTGGGTTTTGGGTCTTGAGAAGGGAGGAGAAGATGGGTTTGACCCTTGGAAGGGAGGAGGTACAGAGGTAGCACAGAATAGCTATTCTATACCCAAGATGTAGAATAGTTTTGCTATATATATATATATATATATATATATATATATATATATATATATATATATATATATATATATATATATATACATACACATACACATACATACACACACACTAGAAAAATGGCGCATGCGTTACAACAGGTAAAGATAATTTCTAAATTTTACTAAATTATGTTCGTTGATGTCCTGGGTGCTTTCCCGAGCTTATTTCCACAACATCTTGCGGACCATGTTTCTCACCATTCAGCTATTCCATTTTTATACTTGGTTTTTATAGAAAAGTGATGAAAATTTAGCCATCGTCATCTCCATGCCTTCCGGCTTGACACACCGCGAGCCATGTCATCTGCCCTGGTTTGATAAGCAATGGGGGAGATGTGCTGACCACAATCGCAATGAAGATTGATACACGCCGCACAACCCCCGGCTTCTTGAAGGATCTCCGGTTAGATGTCGTGCATCGCGAGGATAGGAACACGAAACAGAATAGGATAGGGTGTCGCGCGGGGACGGAGGAGCCTAAGATTTGAGGAATAAGTTCATTTCACCTCCCTCATCTCTTGCCCTTGATCAAATCACATCCCTCAACCGTAAAACCGGGTATAATACCTCTCAACTTTAAAAACCGATGCAAATTAACTCCTTCGTTGGTTTGGAAACCGATTTCTGGTGATGTGGCAGGTGGACCCACATGTCAACGACTTGCACCTCATCTCATCGTTATATCGACTACAACTTTGGTAGTCATGTGATACGCTGCGTCCATAACAAATCGAACGGCCAATGTTGAGGCAAGACTGTACCCCATCGCCGCTCGGAAGAAGACAAGGTCGTCGATGCCTCAGCTCTTCCGCCGGTCATCGCCTGTAGCCGTATCCCGTCCTCCGAGGTCACTGCGCGCCGCTCTTCATAGATACATGACCACTTAGGGAGAGGGGCAGGAAGGAAGGAGGCGAGCAGGGTGGCACATGCGACGGCAATGGCCATCGTCGTCACCATCGCTATCCGCTTTCAGCCGCCGTGGCAGACTCGTCCCCTTCCTTCGGTGGCGGTGACGCTAGGGTGACGCATCAAGGTATGGCGGTGCAGCTTGCAGCGCGTACAGATTGAAGAAGGGAGGAGTGGTGCTGACAACTGGGCCTCACCTTTTTTATTTTTATCCTTATCACTTACATGTTGGGCCTATTTCTATTTTCAATTGTTTTGATGACTAGGCTGCCACGTCAGCACACCTGGAGCAAGTCAAACTGCCACATCAGCAAAAAAATATTTTCAAAACCACTGAAGGAGTCAATTTGAACTGGTTGTTGAAGTTGGGAGAGGTGTTATAACCAGTTTTGTGGTTAAGGGTTCAATTCGACCAAGGGCAAGAGACGAGAGGAGTGAAATAGACTTATTCCAAGATTTGGGATATTTCTGATCCATCTTCTTTTTTTTCACGTGTCATCCCATTTCTCTCCTCTCCCTTTTTCCCATCCATTTGGGCCACTCCTTTCTTCTCCTCCTCGGCCCAACAGATGCCTAGCCCATCAAGCTAGCCTAGGTTGCCTCCTCCCTTTCTCTGATTGATGCGTCGGACCCACTGGCCAGCTTCATCGTCTTCTCAAATCTAGCTTCTCCTTCCAAATTAGATGCGAAAATGGAATCCCCTCGATCTCCTCTCTGTTTCCCCTCAACCAATTTTGGTTAAGCCCAACGAAATCCAACGGATTTTGGGTCGTTTCTATCCTTCGCATGGACAATATCAATAGAATTGGATTCTTGAAACGAACAACGAACAAAAAACCTACACCGGAAGCCTTACGTGTGTGTATGTGTGTATATATATATACACATGGAGATGCACATCCGGCATGAATTTTAGTCCAAAAACATATATATATATATATATATATATATATATATATATATATATATGTGTGTGTGTGTGTGTGTGTGTTTTTGGACTAAAATTCATGCCGGATGTGCATCTCCATGTAATGATGCATATAGCTGCATTATTATAAGCTTGTATAGAACTTGCGGAAATGACAAAGAAAGTGAGATTTTCGACCAAAGCAACAGAGAAACGACGATACAATCAAGTATGCTACGATGCTCTACTAATAATAGTAGAAATTAATCTAGATTTTTTCTAGTTTAATGGATTGTATATATCTATTTATACCACCACTTCAACTACTGATAGATATTTTTTTACTGTTAGTAAAACTTATAATCTAACGGCTGATATCACTTCTACCGATGATAATGTATGTGATACAATAATATTAGTAGAGGACATCTAAAGATACTTAAAAAAAATGCGACACAGTTTCAGTTTCTGAGCAAAACAAGCAAACAAGACCTTGCTTCTGACTGTGCACTTCTGCGAAATAGTGGAGCTTTCTCTTGTGTCATGCAACAAGAGAGGAGAAGGCCACGGTAGTGCAAGCACAAATATTAGCAAAGGAGCTTATCCAAGTCATTAGCATCTTTGCCGAATATTTTTTTTTTTAGTGTTTAGCTTAAGCTTGAGCCGGATTGTATTTTGTTCAAGTCGTAGTCTGTTACGAACTCAAGTCGAAGTCCAGTTAATTCATGGTCCTGCATGCCAGTTAGTTTAGCTTATGTCTTATAACGTATGTGGCTTGTCGGGAGAATTAAGGTTAGTTTTTGTTTGTTGTCCAGGCTGCAGCCACCGAAGACCATAGAGATGACGATCTCGTCTTCACCTATCAGTTGATCGAACGCCATTGGCTAGGGTTGGAAGTCAAACAAAGTTAAGTGATCTATCTCTGATTTTGTTGTCGGGTTCTCAGTGAATCTTATTCTTGATGTTCGTATTGGAATTGCATGGATAGAAAAATTCATTAACGGTTAGTTTTTATGTTACTGTAAACCGATCCCCGATATTCTGCTGTTATTGGATTATTGGCCGAATGATTTATCAGTCTACTAAATTGTTTGGTCGCATTATTTGATTGGTTCGATTAATTTGCCAGTGGATACATACATATATACATCGGTATTTTGCTACTATTGGTTATTTGTATCGTGAATCACTACCGGGTGCTCATTAAACACCCTGTCTTAGACTTTAAGGGTGAGTCTAATATCGAAGGAAAAAAAAAAGGAAACAACAGTCCTTCGATTGATCAAAGTTCATCGATCTTATAGAATTACTCGTTAGAATATATATGATTTATCTTACCTTTTTATTCAACTGATCGTCTTTTTAAGATGAGTTAGGAATTTGTCATATCAATCAATATATATATATTTTTAATTCTAGAAAAACAATAGCGCTGTGATGGTGCATGACTTCATTCATTAGGGTTTAAATCCTGATATCCATAATATTATTATGCATATGCAGGTGAACTTTTAACAGGATTTTTGTGAGATCCGTCTCTTGAAGCATGTGTTAGGATGTGAGTGTGATGTCGCGTGTGTAGTGATGTGTGTGCGTGTGTGTCTACCGTGTAATCGTAAAAAAACTTTTTTTTCATTCTCAACTTTAAAGTATCGTGATTTTCTTCTCTTGGAGCATGGGTTAGGGGGCCATATGTAGGGTGTGAGTGTGATGTTACGTGTGTAGTGGTGTGTGTGCGTGTGCGTCTGCCATGTAATCATAAAAAAATATTTTTTTTCATTGTCAGCTTTAAAGTATCGATCACGTGCCAGTTGGTAAAGGCCAACTATGTAATGAAGTCGCGCATGTAGTCAAGATTGTCGTGGGCGCATGCGATACGTCGGCGCTTAATTGGCCGAATTCGATTAGGACGTTGTGATTAGCGCTAGCTCTATGTAATTAGCTTCCGATAATGATACATTAATTACGGTAAAAAATTACACTTCTGTGCCTCTTTTTTTAATGGTTGTTGCTAATTTTATTAGGAAAATGAAAATTTATAATCTAATTTCTTTTTTTTTGCTCGATGAAAACTTGATGTAAAAACTTTCAAGACAAGATTTAAAAACTTTCAACATAGATTTGAAAACTTTCAAGTCAAAATTTGAAATTTTCAACCAAGATTTTGAAACTTTCAACTCATGATTTGAAAACTTTAAGTCAAGATTAAAAAAATTTCAACTCAAATTTTAAGAACTTTTAACTCGAAATTCAAAATTTTCATCTCAAAATTTAAAACTTTCAACACGAAATTCAAATTCTTTCAACTTAAATTTAAAAACTTTTAAGTCAATATCTAAAAACTTTCAAATTAGATTTTGAAAAGTTTCAAGTCAATATTTAAAACCTTTCAACTCGAATTTTTATTATTTTATTGAGAAATTACTATGGCACCATGATTAACTCTAATCATCATGATTAACGCTAATCGTCACGATTAGCGATGGCGATGGGAGCGCGACGCTTGACCTAGCACGCGCCAGTGTGTGCGAGTTGCTATAGTGACACGTATGCGCGAATCAGTAGTCCCCCTATATATGTAAACTATTTTCATTGTTAAAAAAAAAAAAAGAAATCCCCTCCTCTCTTGCGGATCGCATGGGTGGTTATGGTTGCTAAATGAGCTGTACAACAGCATCAGCTGTCATCTACGGATACTAAGGGTGAGTTCTTCGCCCTATTTTTTCAGCTCACGTCTCTTTTTTCGTACGCACGTTTTTCAAACTACGTGTGTTTTTTTAAAAAATTTCTATATGAAAGTTGCTTTAAAAAATCATATTAATTCATTTTTCAAAAAAAATTTAGTAAATACTTAATTAATCATATACTAATGAGTCGTTCCGTTTTCCGTGCAGAGAATTTCTTCCAACACCAAAAAAAACACACCTAAGTTCTAGTAACAAACAGACACGAGACCAAAACAAGTAGTACTTCTACAGGATAAGAATGTCTAACTTGTCGACATCAGCCACGCAAAAAATTAATTAATCCCTAACTGTACGCTGCGGCCTTTTGAATTAATCCACGGAGAGCAGATTTTTACTTCCTCTATTTCAATATAGGTGTAAACTAATACACATATGATATATCCTAAGAACTCAATCTATACTAGGGTATGACACCGACTGATTGATGGCCATAGCCATATTATAATTTCAGCTTTTCAATCACATGCATATATGACTTAAGTACACTCCCATAAAATTTTAATTTCCCTGCTATAGCTTGGACCAAACGAAGACACTGACAAATAAGGAAGTAAAGCATTTTTCTCATGTGAACCACGTGCTCCAAATTAACCTGTACCACAATGACCAAGACCCAAACCCAGGTAAGCTGACGCCAGGTCAGTCTACGCATATACTCCATCAATTCCAAAATATAAGGATTTCTCTACTCCCTCTGTCTCGAAAGAGATCAACTCTATTTAGATTAATATATAAAAGTTGATTTTTTTTATAGCAATTAGGTTATTTAACGAATACTAAGATTAGGTCAAAAGATCCCTTTTATTTGTTTTAATTGTCAATTTAAATTTTTAATGGCTAGATTTGATTTGTTAGCATCTAATTGGCTTTGCAATCATCGAAATAATAGAATCATGGGGACCAATGTAGAAATGCTTATATTGTAGTACAAAATTTGAATAATAGAAATGCTTTTTTTTAACTGAGATTGTATACACTATATAACATTTTCTTTAGATAAGCTTGTTTTAAGCTATTTTTCTAGGTTTAGAATATGTAATGTTTTAATTTATCATATCCATTTATAATTATGACAATCCCAAGAGGGGAAAAGGTGGGCCTGAGCCCCCTTGGCCAAACCCTTCATATATTATTGAGTTCTAGAGAAATAAATACTAGCTAGATATAAGAAACATAATAAATAATTGAAAGATAATTAGTTTTTCATGATTTTTTAAATAGATATTTTTAGAAAATAGATTTAAACCTAGCCTCTACATCCAAATTAAATCGAATGTACAAAGCCAAATGTTTTTCAAATAGATATTCATATATTTTTTTTCATATGTCTATTAAATTTGTCTTATGTTTAGTCTTGTTATAGAGATTTTCCACCAAAAGTCCCTCATGGCATCTATATCTGATGGGGCACATAGCCGCATTATTATAAGCTTGTTTAAAAGTTGCAGAAATGACAGAAAGGAACCAAGATTTTCGACCAAAGCAATCAAGAAACGAAAACACAATCAAGTGTTTTTACAATGGTCGCTATTAGAAATCAATTTAGACTGTTCATGTTTGCTAGTTTAATGGTTGTATATATTATACTGCTACCACCTCAACTATTAGTAGTAGAATAATTTTTTTGATAGTAAAACTTATAAATCAACGGTTAAAATCACTTCTAACGATGATATTTATCATCCTGGTATTAAAATAATATCCGTAGAGACCACTATAATATTTTTTAAAAAAAGGAGTTTTCTGAGCAAAACAAGCAAACAAGACCCAATTAATGATGCAACCTCGAAACCAGGTTTAAAAACCTCTAGCAAGGAAAGTCAGAGGAGAATCCAGCAAACACATAACATAAGTATAGTAGTAGTTAGCTATATATATATTGGCATGCATGCAGGCTCAGGTAACGTGCTGTGTCTTTCTTTGCTTTCTACTTAGATCAAGTCACGTTACGTTAGAACACAGGCAACCTAGATTAGGTCACAAGTGGAGTAGAAAATAAAGATGAGCTAAATTAATCCGAGTGGACGATCAGTAAAGTCAAGTAGCACAAATCTTCCCAACTGCATATAGACAACAATTAAAATACTTAGTTCACTTCAAAATATCTATATTTTTTACTCAAAGAAATATATCTATCTGTTTCGAGGTGTATAAGGGGAAAGCACAATAGCCATTTCGAGGTGTATAAATATAAAACAGAAAAAGGATGGAAACGCAAGGTAATTGTATTCATGAATCTGAACTACTTCTTTCAACTGTCAATCTGTGGAAAAGTTACATTGGAGTGATACCTAGATTATTTCATTCTTTTTAACTAAGGGAAGTATGTATTAATTGTGTATGTATACATATTAATTTTCGTAGATGTCATAGTTTAAACACACCTTGTTAATGGAGTGTAAAACTTTTATTTTCAATGACTTCTAAAATATTTAGTTTGAAAACACATAAAACTAAGAACATACAGATTTGCATTAAAAAGTACATCCATAATATTATAAACTTATTTTATAAACTTGACCAAGGGAAAAGGTGAAATGTCAAATAATTTTGACCGGAAAGAGTACTAAAGTAAGTACACAATATTGAGTTTGCATGCACTAAACTGATTTCATGTTAAGTTGCATAATCTACCAATTAAGAAATAAAACTGAGATAAGGGGCCAAAAAAGTTCAACACAAATACAACAACAGTTGAAAATGAAATAGGGAGAGAATTACATACAGGTACATTCACGAAGCTAAATTTCAAGATGACGCCATTGCCAAATTAATTATGTACTGTATGCAGTCTGCTTGAAAAGTCTATCTTCTCATGAAAATGGAGTTGTCTCCAAATTAATTTAGCAGACTAGAACTCTGTCTTCCAACCAATCTTTTAGTATCTTTCTTTTACTAAAAAAAATAAAAAGCAAACCAGTTACTCATTAATTTAACACCTATTACAGTTAAACATTAGCTTGGTCTAAACTAAACTAAATAAAAAAGAAAAATAAAATATATCAGGGGACTTTGAAGGCTTCAAATAAAACAATGGCGCTGTCTCATTGTCAACGGCAAAACCTTCTCCTTCCTCCTCTCTTCTACTTCAGAGCGTATTTGTATATATACCACTCGCGGGTGCTGCGGAATGGAGCAGAAATGTGCCTTCTCTGATTGATTTTAAGGTGGTTTTGGGTCCTTTCTTGAGGGGATTTGCACAGGAAAGACCACCCTTTTGG
Organism: Oryza officinalis; assembly: GCA_008326285.1. Taxonomy (NCBI): domain Eukaryota; kingdom Viridiplantae; phylum Streptophyta; class Magnoliopsida; order Poales; family Poaceae; genus Oryza; species Oryza officinalis. Next base: position 27,308,664 of record BDMV01000006.1, on the reverse strand, counting down.
TTTCTTCCAGGGGAGAAGATTGCGGCCGTTTTCTTGAGGGGGTTTGGTCTTTTGCGGGGGGAGTGGTATTGTGTTTTCCTGAAGAAATTTGTGTTCTTTCTTTTTCTTGGAGCTGTTCTAGCCGTCTAGGTCTCAAGAGTGAAGCAGCCTGCTTCGACTGGTTCTTGGGCGTTTCAGTTTGCTTTCTCCCCAAATTTTGCTTCTTTCTTGTGAGAATTGTAGTTCTAGTCTTGCCGGAGCCTATTCTTTTTTTTTGTTAATTCATTTTCTTTCTTGTGAGAATTGTAGTTTTTCAGGAAATCTTTTGATTCGATTTGTTTCTGTTAAGGAATCCTAGTGAGAACTTGTTTTTTCAATCTTTTTTTCCTTTGTATTTCTTTAAACGAGGAATCTTGAGTAGTTTTCTTTTGAATGGTAGATAACTTAATGTTTGTTTGCCATATCGGTACATTTGATCTTGGTAGCTCTGGATGATTGGGAGAGGAGGGGCAATTGCTAGTGCCTTGTGAGAGGAATACTATTGATTAGCAGGTCTTGGACAGAAAATCTTGCATCTTCCAGCACCAGCAGTTTTCTCTTACTGGATCAGTGTTGTGATCAAATTTGAAGTGGCTGATGTCGGTGAGTTGCTTATTTCCGATTTTTGCTCCCGGAATTAAAATACTCATGAGGCTGGTACTGAGGATTTTGGCTTGTAGCATGATGCAATTTAATTTTACTTGATGTTTCTTACTCAACTGACGATTGATTAAGTAGTTACAGAGGAAAGCAGGGCATACCCAGGCATCTTATTCATATTGGTAGTCAAAACCGAATGCTGTATTGAGCCATACTAATCTTCTTGTTGTTAGGTTTTATTTAGGATATATCTATTATTGCACAATAGATCTACGACAGAAATTTCAGGTGTTTGGGAGGTATAATGTAATTCTGTATTACCTCATATTCTTGGGGTTTTTTTTTTCTCTTTGTAAACAATTAGACGGATTTATTGGCATTGATATGGATGAAAGGCAAATGGCACATCCATAAATCATGATGACAAGTTGACAACGCAGGATAACTATAAATTCAGGGGGAAGTAAAATAGATTGTGTATTTGTTACCAAGGAGACAACTGTTTGCACATGCTTCTTAATGATAGAATACTGGAATAGTATTAATTGTTCTCATGTCATCTTCTTTTTTCCTTTTTTTGTTTCGATAATTTCCCTTCAGACTTTTGTTTTCTCACCGATTTAGTATTGTTACTACTGATAACTCTTCAAGAAGTTGTTCAATCTAAAGGGTATAAAGTTATCAATTTAAAATGTATAATTCTGTAATCAACTGTACATTATTAGAAGTTATGACATTATATCAGCAATGATTTGGTCAAAATCAACTTTCTTACATCTTTACTCAGCATTTGAGAGCATACACCAATTTGCTTACAGTGTTTCCAAGAACAACCTTATCAAAGTTTACTTCACCCAAATTGTAAAATTCACACACTAATCGACAATGTTTGCTACAATTCATGTCTCCAAACAGCAAGGAGGAGTTCCTACATTTGGGAACTGGTCAGCCGCTGGCGACACCCCGTACACGCAGAAGTTTGAGAACCTGAGAAGGAGCAAGAAAACCGGTGGTGTTTACTCCAACCCAAATGAAGTGACAGGAACACATGATCAGCCTCCTCTCAGGTCACCACTGCATCCATCCTCTCACAGCACACCTGATGCCATGAACCAAAGGCAGAGGTATGAAAGAAAGCCTGAAACCGGCCATCCCCGGCCTGTCGGATCGCCTCTCCACCGTGAAAACGTGCCGAGACGACACGCGAATCCGCTGCACCAGCATCACCTGGACCATGGTGGCTCACCCAGAAGCCCTTACAGAGAAGCTGCAGATGCTGCCTCTCCAAGGTCCAGGTACAGGTCAGCTGGGATGCAGACTCCAGATAGGAAGGCCTCGTCGTCCGATGGCCGTGTTCCAGTGACTCCAGGAAGGAGCAGATTGAAGCAGGGAGGCCGAGGCTTTGAACCTGTACAATTCTTCTCCTCAGCTCGATCTCCATTTGCACCTTCAGAAAACATGTCACATTGTGTGTTAGAGGATTTCTGAATTAAGTGCATTTGCATTCTGAGTTTTTTCAGGATTCAGATGAGGTGACTGTACCTCCGTTTGGTGATTGGGATGATGCTAATGCGGCATCTGGAGAGAAGTACACCGGTATTTTTAACAGGGTTAGGCGTGATAAGCTGTCCCCAAACTCTTCTGTCAAGCAACAGCCACCATCTTCTAGTGGCAGACAGGAACATAAAGTGCAACAGGTATCAGTGTACTGTCCCTAGTTATACAACAAATCTTGTATGACTTATCCTACATAATACATATTGCAGAATTATTTTGTATTATAGTTATTGAGCAGGTTATAAGATACTATGGTCAATTTTTCTTGGCATCTTTAGGTGCATTTGTTTTGTAATATGCTAGATGGATGTGTATAGATATAAAGCGAAGTAACTTAAAGATGCATTATGCAGTCACTCAGTAAGTAATTCTGCTGTACCACTAATAGAAAATAATAAGGATGAATAGACATAGTGGAAGTTTTATATATCATGATTTTACTTCAATTGCACTTCTGTAGTTCTGTACTGTCCCCTATTCTAGTTCAACTCTGTTTCTAACAAAGCCATGAATTACTATCAACACTAGAGAACATGCCAACTTCTTTTGAATATTTGATCACCCATATGTCATAACTTGAATGTACAAGAGATGCAAATTGAGTTATGCAGTTTGTACATCCATGAAATGGTTTACCTGTGGGGCTGTGGGCCTGTACACCTTTGGTTGTAGAGGCCAGAAGTGGTTTGCTTCCATTATCCACAAAATCAAATGTTTTGCCTAACAAGTCTTAATATTGGATGCTTTGTTATGTACTTGGCAGATTGAAATCTGAACAATTTCAGTTATCTGCTTTTAAATTCTTTTGGTTAGTTATCATTGGGTCATTCAAGTTGATAAACTAGATTGAAACATCTGAGTTGGGAAAACTGAATTTGTCAGCAGAATGTTGTGAATATTTGATCACTGATCTCTTTCCTTCTCAGGCCTGCTCATGCTGCATCCTGTGACGAGATGAAGAACTGGACATCCTGCACTGAACGGTCCTTCTTGTGGACGTACAAAGGCACATTTGAATATTTGATGAGCTTTATATGAGGGGAATGCTATACCTTTGCTTGAATATAGGTGCATAGAAAATGTAGAATGCAATACAGGTCTGTAACAGATTGGTATATATATCAGCTTCTACAGTTCCCTTTTCTATCTTGGCTTGATAGTTGTTTATCAGCATCCTATACTAGACCTTCATGAAGAATGCTGATGATGTTTGCCTGTAATCTGGCTCTTGATTCTCATATATATCTATTGATATCAAGTGCATTCATCGAAATGTCACTGGGCGACAATTTTCAGTCATAAATTTCCAAGTTCTAAGATGCTTTGTGAGAAATGAGTACTGTCTGCATAATGAAAAAACTTCAGAATTCATGGAGGCTACTGAAGAATGATCAAAGAAACCATATCAACTATGAACAAAGTATACACATTTCCAAGATCACATAAAAAGTAGTATTAGATTTAGAGCTATTTTGTTCAACATGTCTTTCTCAGCAACTGGTGTTGTCAGATTTTTCTTCTTTTTTTTATCCATTCAGAGCTGCACCTGACGGCCATGGATCCAGCTGAACGGAGCAGCAGCGGCCGGCGCCCGCTTCGCCGCCGCCTGCGCCCTCTCCTCCATCTTCCTGAACCTCGGCCCGAGGCTGCAGACGAAGTCCTGCGCGCGCCGCCCTTCGCCGGACAGCCCAGCGGCGAGGCCGGCGACGCCCCACCTCCCGACGAGGAACTCGATGATGCCGGCGTAGTCGGCGGCGGTGTACACGCCGAGGCGCTGCGCGACGGCGCTGAAGTGGGCGAACAGGCGGTCGTCGGCGCCGTCGTACATGAGGTGCGCCGGCATGGTGACCTTCTTGCGCATCATGCGGGCGAAGGCCCTGACCGTGTAGTCCGGGTCCACCTCGAAGAGCTTCTCGACGATGCGGGCGTAGGCGGCCTCGTGCCGCTTCTCGTCGGCGGCGACGGTGCCGCAGATCCGGGCCAGGGCGGCGTCGCCGTGGTGCCCCGCGTGGCGCGCCGTGTTGCCGTGGGAGATGAAGGTGGCGCGCTCCTGGAACGTCGTGTAGATGAACCCCATGTATGGGTCGTTCTCCGTTCCTGGATCCTGCAACCAAACATTGTCATCTAGCCAAACATTTTGGGTGTGTTCAGTTTATTATTTTAGATAATGGATTTTCATTTTGGATGTGTTCAGTTGAAATTTTGTAAGCCATTTTACGGGTTTATCTTAGAAATTTTATGGTCTCCATATGCAGATGGTCTGGACACTTATATTGTGTGTGCTTGATCGCCTTCCATGTCTACCATAGTTTCATTTGTTGAAAAAAAAACTTTCTCAACGAACAAAACAAATGAAACACAATGCCTATGTAATATTCGAATTTTAAGGGATCATGTGAATTTCATAAATTTCTAACCAGACATCAAAATCTAAATTGAACAGTCCGTTTAACTCCCCTATTCTTTGTATCCTCTTCTACCTTGGTGGTTCAATCTAGTCTTTGAGAGAGCTAATATAAACAGTTTTTCTCAGAATTTAAAGCTTCTCCAAACAATTTAGATTCTTACCTAAATTTTGAAAATATGTAGTTATAGAATTCAGAAAATAAACTATAAAAAAAACCAAGCTTTGCTGACTACCAACTAACAACTTCTAAAAGTCTTAAACTCCTCCGAACATGGACCTTACATGCAAGACCATGACGCCTCTCTCCTAATCCCTATGTCCTGCCTGTAGCCCTATTTTATTGTTTCTTCTCCGTTTTTTTCATCTCTAATGTTCCATGTCACTGCCCTTCTCCATCTCTTGTGGTCCCCGAGACCGAACCACTACAGAATTAATTAATTCCTTGACACCCTTCTTGCCTCCACTACCCTCTTTCCTCTACATAGCTTCGACGGCACTACTATAGCCTCACAACCTCCCTGCTGCTGCTATCCACTGCTAGTTCTTCGTCACTCTGATCTCCATCTAAACAAGAGAACTCCTCCCATCTTTTCAATCTCAACCCTAAAACCTAATCACTCCAGAGGTCGTAAGGCTTTCATGGAATGAAGTCGGCTAACTAAACCACGAATCGCAAAGCAAATTGTAAAGATAAAAAAATCACATGCCCCTAAATCTCATCTGAATGTCACTATTAGCAAATCTGTAAATGTAAACCAAAAATCTTATAGTAGTATATACAATATATAATATTCCCTCCGATACATATTATATTATAAGTTATTTTGACTTCTATCTTAGTCAAACTATTTTAAGATTAACCAAGTTTATAAAAAACATGATAGCATTTTTAACACAAAGCAAGCATATTATCGATATATAGATATTTAACGTTAGATTTAATGAAACTAATTTAATGTTGTTGATTCCTATAAATTTGATTAAATTTTAAAAAGTTTAGCTAGGAAAAAAATCAAGCCGACTTTGCACCGTGAAAAAACGGAGGGAGTAGATGGTTACCATCCCAGAGCCAATGAGGTACTGTATCGTCTTCTCGACCTGCCTCATGTCGACCCTGCCGGTGAGGTACAGGTACTTGTTCATCAGGTCGCCGTGCCGGTTCTCCTCGGCGGCCCACGCCCTTGTCCACACGGCCCAGCCGCTGGCGCCGGCGCCCGTCTCGTCGCGCACCCCGCCGTCCATGGTGTTGAGCATCGTCTGGTACGTCGGGAGCGCCTCCTCGGTGACCATGTCGCCGACGAGGCAGACGAGGTAGTCGTCGGGGAGTGCCGCCGCGCGCTCCCTCAGCTCTGCCACCTCGTCGTGGAACGACGACCCCGAGCACGGGTCCGGGAGGTGGTCCTGCGGCTGCCATGACTCCTCCACCGGCTTGAGGTAGGGGAGGATGGTGCCCGCCGCCCACTCGTTGAGGGACTCGAAGATCTCCTTCTTCTCCGGCGGCAGCGTGTGGGTGATCTGGGGTGGCACCTCGCGTGGCGGGGTGAAGGGCTTCTTGGCTCTCGGGCTGGGGTTGCCGCCAACTCTTCATCAGGAGGAAGAAGAAAAAAGATTCAGATTCTTAATACAAGATGATAACTTAATTAATTACTCCAGTTTGCAGCTGAATATGTGGATTATCTGTCGAAGCATCAGTGATTTCTACCACTACAATCCACTACAACATACAGAACTAATGAACACCATGTCATCAAGTTCATGGCACATGTAATCTTCGTTGCCGTTTAGTTAATCTCATCTTTGTAAAGCGGTCCTTTGATGCTATGCAAATACTCTCTTCAAGAACTGGTATTTGCCCGCTTGCAGTGGGAACTGTCCGTAGAAATTTAGGTTATTTAGCATAAATAAATTACGGTTCGAGAAAAAGAGGAGTACATTTGGCCTATATGGTTAGGGGTATAATTATAAGGAATTTAAATAGGAGATGGTTGATAGAACAAGTAGCACTATTAGAGATTGATAACTATTTTAGGATAAAATTGGAATCCTATAAAAAGACAACTATTTGAGGATGGAGAGAGTATTTTTTTTAAAAAAAAAGTCAAACTGCTCGAGTAGTCGAGTTATCACCTAAATTGGCAATCTGCCATGAGTTTTCACATTATACTTCCTGTGGATATCAGCATTATTCATCAGCATATTGCACACTATGAGTTTTGCATCCATAACTTTTAACAGAATGTTGCAGAATCTTTTTTTTTTCTTCTGAAACTAAATTAACGGAGGAGTTCTGCCGTTCATTTGTGAAGAGAAAATACAAATACCAGGCCCTCAAGGGGATATACAGCTGAAAGTAGCATTTGTCCACTATCTCTAAACTTCACGCTTTTCGGATGCTGCAGACATATGTCCTGAACAATAGAAATACTATAACAAACAAACCAAACAAACAAGAGTCCATTACGGAACGACAGGCGAACAGTGTTTTAAGAAGTCATTCAACTAATAGCTTAATTGAAATGAGGATTTTTTTTCTCTGTTATATGATGCGATTGAACTACATATTCTTATAAAAAACAAGAACGAAGAACAACACCAAGTAAACATATCAACGTTTGATGCACAAACACACAAGAAAGAAACAATAAGTTTGAAGTAAAAATCAAGACATTGAGCATTTCCTCTACTAGCCTACTGTGCAACCTCCATATGAACATTACAGTACAATAAACTACAGTACAAAAAAACTACATATACTCTCTCAAAAATAAAAATACAGTACAAATACCACGATGGCAAAAGCATTAAAGAACGAGTAAACGATGAAGAGAATTCAGAACCAAACAATGGAGCGATTCTTCGCTAGAATTCACATGATAGAATATTAATCAGGGGCACTTTCTGTCATTTTCCGTCTTCATGAAAACAGAGATTGTGTTTGCATTTTTTTTCCGTCCAAATTATCGAAGTCCAATCGACATAAAAGATCAAGAGCATATAGGGAACTAAATACCCATCAAGTTCGCATAATTTAAGCAAAAAAAATAAAAAAGGACTCTCAGAGAGATCAAGAACAGAAAAGAAAAGGAGAAAGGAAATGAAATGGCAGGATTTTTCTTAGCTCACTTGGCCGTGGACGCCATGGCCACCCCCACCGGAGAGACAGAGATTTCTCCATTGGCTCTCCGCCCCCACCTCCTCCTCGACCTCGAGCATGGCGGTGGCGACAACAGGGGTGCGGTGCAGGAAGGAGGGAGGCATACGGTGAGAGACATGGCCACCTTCCCTTCCTTTCTGCTCTTCTTGCAGAGCTTTGGTATTGGACTCACACTCAACTCGGAGCACAGCAGGGTAGGAGTCCTTCTCTTTGCTGTCTTGGCATCAAAAATGCTCAGCTCCAATGAAAAGGGTTGACCATACTTGAAACCGGAATAAATACAAATCTGTGAACCGAAATAAATTCAAAAATGGACAGTAGAATTGTAATATTACTATTTGAACAAACGTAGCTATGGACATATATGAAGTGCCAAGTTAACGTTCAAACGGGGAACTGGTTAGGCAGATTATTGGGACGCTTTGTACATCACTGAAATGGTGTGGCCCGAGATTACAGGTGCCTTAGAAGCTCGAAATGATCACCTGTCTACACGCCAATATGTGCCTACTGTATAGCCTCATCTGCTTTCATGTAGAACGCATGATACTATCACATATATGTAGGGCTCTTCTTTGCGAGAGAGAAAAAAACTCTAATTTATGTAAGTTGTTTTAGATTTATTTATCTATAACCTCTTAAAAAGTAATTGCACTATCACCATTATCTCTATCACTAACATATGGATCCTCCCTATTGATGAAACTCACCTGCTCAATAAATTTAAATGCTCCTCAAAAGAACAATGTCTATACAAAATAATGTCCATATTATTTGATAAGATTCTATAAGTATATAAGTATGTAGGGAAGGAATTCATAGAGTTAAAGGGGTTGGAAAGAGCCCATCTACATATTCTTTAAATGATGAGTGCGCAATGTGCACAACATGATTTTTTTTTCATTGTAACGCATAGAAAATTTGCTAGTACACAAAACAAGCTAAAAAACAGCTAAGATGGTATCATTGTGCGGTCTGCAGTTGCACACATGAAGTGTGTTCTTTTTTGTTTTTGCAGAAAGAAATTTTATGTTTTTAATGAGTAAATTATGCTCACGGACATGAACTTACGTAGTGGGTGTAATTAAATACAACTTACAAATTGTTCATTCCGATACAACAACTTTGCCTAGTCCGTACGAGACTAGGTCAAAATGATCTTTGTAAAGCAAAATTGATCTAATGTGACGCATACTAATGAGTAATTATTATTACACATCAAAAATTTAGACTGATAAAATATATAATTTTTATTAGCTTCATATTTCAAGATTTAGATTGACAAAAGGTGAAACAATTAAAAATGCCTAACCATGAAAATAAACTTTTAAAAATAAGTTTTCGGTAAAATGGAGTGTCTGAGAATGAAAATTAAAATGAATTTTTAGGAGACCATGGCATGGCCGAAATGTTCATGGTCCCGAACATACAAGGGATCATTAAAAGAGTTACATAGAGAATAAAATTTTCCCAACACATGAAATAAATTTTGTCCTGTACATAAAAATGAAATGTTGCACATCTAATTTCTCTTTTTCTTCGGATTCCAAATAAGATCTCCAAAACATGATCATACATGTAAGCTGTCATGCCATCAGTTTGCGACATTACAACAATTTTATTTGCATTGATAATTTCAGCCTTTCGCATGGACAAGTCAAGTTATCGCACTAGAATGAGCAATTTGCAACTTGTTGTACCTATTTGCACCCATCATGTAAATTCATATACCACGAGCGCAATTTACTCTTTTTATTTTACTCCAGTGGCAGTAAACTTGCGTGAGTGTTACAAGTAGTCCGCAGAAGTTGAAAATTTGTCATCTGGATCCTCAAAGCATGCAGAAACCATTCAAATGAGGTCCAAGAATTCCTCAAACAGAAGCAAGAACCCAAATTTCACATGGACAAGAACAGCATCAGAAATAGTAATGACAATGTTTCGGACAACAAAAGGTTTTACATATAGCACAGGCTGACAGACTTTTGTGATACTCAACCTCTTTGCCCACCACAACCATTACAGTTGCGTATCAGTCTATCATGTGAACTACAACGACAATGACCATGTGAACTACAAGTAGCAGTAAAATACATGAAAACAAAGTGCATCCTGGCACTGTGCTGCATCTGCAATTGAACGAATGCAGCATAAGCACCCTGGAGCATTATTTGATATCGAAATACCTGAGCAAAGGAGACTGGAAATGAGAGTTCAACTCTGATTGTAAGCAATAAATAGTGGTATTGGAAGACATCCTCCAAGGACGATGGTATGGCGATACAAGCCAGAAAGCATCAGGCTCTGATGGTTACACTGCACAGACATAACCCTGGTGGCTTGAGCTCAGATGTGCACCATTCTGATCCCATTGGCGCAGAAGGGTCATACATCAGCGTCTTATAGCCAGGCTCTTCATCTAGGGAGAACAGCAGCAGCTTCCCGTCATGTATGCCGAAACAAAAACGAGTACTAGAACTACCTGTGAGGGGCACTGGGACTTTCTGCCAAGAATTATCAGCCGGGTTGAAGACTGCCAGTGACCTCTGGTTCTTCCACTCGATGCAGAAGAGCTTTTTATCAAGAACGGCATGAGCTGTGACCATTACACAGCCATTCTTCACCTCACCCCAGGCATTGTTATTAGGATTGTACACGTCAACAAAACGCGTGTTACCAATTGTGAAGCGCGAACGACCACCCATGACATACAATTTTCCTTCAAAGCTGCATGCGAAGCAACCCCACCTTGGACGACGAAGGCTCTCAATCAACATCCACTTATTCTGTTCTGGGTCATAAACTTCAACACTGGATAAACTATCACCATTGGGACCAAATCCGCCAGCAACATATATCATACCATTGACCTCTGCACAGGCAAAGTCACAACGGGCCACATTCATCTTAGAAAGCTCAACCCACCTACAAATAACACAAATGGGTCAGTCCAATATTTCAAATATCGAAACCCAGGTTATTATCCTGCATTTGAACATTTAATGGTCTGTAGATAAGTACTGTTTGTATTCAGATTACAAGGAGCATGCTAATATAACCCTTAAAGTCTTTGCAAATAGCAATGATTGTCTTTAAATTAGCAAAATCTATCCTCTGCACATAGACTTATTAATGCATATGAATAGCCAACAATACCTGTTTAGGCAAGAATCGTATCGGTATACCTCATCAGAAACACACTCCTTCCCATGATCAGCAGCATAGCCAGCAATAACAAAAAGCTTCCCATCTAGAACAACCACACCAAAATCAGCTTTGGTTGGCCCAGGCATGGGTGGAAGAGGGCTGTGCTTTTGCCCTGAACACCCCAAAACTTCCCAATGGAACCCCTTTGATCCAGCATCAGCAGTCAGGACATACACCCATTCCTCAAGCTTCCCAACCTCTTTCCTTACAGCAATGAATTCCTTACTCTCGAGGAATGACATCCACCTCTTGGACACTGAACCCATAACAGGGAACTGGCTCCGAGGAACAAGGGCAAGACATATCTTTGCGAGATCTTCAGGTAAGCCAGGTATTAGAGCACAGTATGGGTCGGATTCCCCTATGGGCATAAAGCCTTGGGAAAATTTCGCCCTTGTTGGAGGCTTGAGCTGCATGCCAGCACAAAGGTGTGCCTGTGACTGAGCAAAAGAATCTCTTGTGCCAACAAGTGTAAGCATTGTACGCTCTTAAGAGCAAGCAACTCAACTTTTGCCTCCCCTTGTTAGCCAACAGAAATAAAAACCTTTGGCTTATCTATAAGACTTTATCTGCTATAAATGACAGTGACCCACAGGAAACAATTCGTGGAAACCGTCGCCTATGGGGATGGTAAGAGACAAGGGTTTGAATGATGCTGAAATGAGGTTCTTCAACTTCGATGTCTCTGTTTTAGTAATTCTTGGTGTATCAAATGCCATCCGATACTGAGAGACTTTGGAATGGTTTTTCTTTGTAGGATCAGAAGTCTCCTTATTATTGTTGAGGTAGAAACCTTTACCTCCCACACACATTGCCCTATTATCTACAGAAACAATGGGAAATATATCAATATATTTGCTAAATAAGCGACAAAATCATAATTTACAAGCACATATATGCCAGCGATATGCATACCTATGGCCATATAAATTTGACGACTGTTAGCCAGCAGTTCCATCCATTTTGTGTATTTTTAATCACCTGCAGTCAACACTGGAGCCTTTAACACATCACTGATTCTTATCAAGCAGGAATTGGAACTGTGTAAGATCAATCATTCCAAAAAATTACTACATGATACTTCTTATTAACCCGAAGGTTAACCAGTTCAAAGAAAAAGACAATCACTGAAGCAGTTTTTGTATTGGTGAGAAAATAAATAGCAGGAAACATAAATCTGTACCGATTAGGAAAAATGAAACATAAATCTGTACCGATCAAGAACAAGAAGAAAAACAGGGGTTTGATATTTGTGTGGTGACCAACCACAATGTTTGGATCAGGGGCGGATCCAACTTGGGACATGGGGGTTCAGTTGAACCCCCAAACTTTTGGGGGAACAGACAACAAACTGTTATTTGTATTAAGGTTAAGGCTCTGAAATTAAGAGAAGAGCTTCTTCCAGATCTAGAAGAGAAGCTAGGGTTACCGCAAGCAAATTCCAGACAAAAGTACTCCCGGTGGGAGGGAGAGATGAATCAGAAAGAGGATGTGGATGCTCACCAGGATCCCCTCCCCTCCCCTGCTCTGCTCGCCAGATGGAGATCGGCGCCCCTCCCCTGTTCAGCCGCGACTCGTCTTGGCGCAAGGAGCGGAGGAGACGAAACGGGGGATTTTCTTTGGAAGGGGAAGATACTCGAGTACTTCACCTTTATCTCAATTTTTTGTACTAGTTATTTTTTTATGATGACCGGTGGCCCACGTATCAGCAGTACTCGGAAAAAAAAAACGACAAATTTGGTTGGAGATTGCGTCGATCACAAACTTCTCAAACCACCAGCAACCACTAGCTATCGCTTAACACACTGTCACCACCGCTCTTTCTTCATGAGCTTGATAATCATTGAGCTCCACTTGATAAGATCACGATTTTGATTGGCCCTATCTTGACATCTTTCAATTGACCTATGATATGAGCAATTGTTGTACCAATAGTAGTCATGGTCACATCATCCTCCCCTACTTCACGAAAATCGTCATCAGTTTTTTCATATGGTGCTTTTTGTGTAATCCATTTAAAACAACATGTTTTTTCTAATCAAAATTAGAGAAACTCGAAGTAACATGATTAGCAATAACATGTCTCTCTAGCTTGTAATTTTTATCTACATCTACAGGAGTTCTAAATCCGAACATATGTAAACTCCGTACACCAAATATATTTCTCTATCATTATATTCACCAAAGATATAAAAATTAGTATTAGTTGGACATGACAAATCAAACATATCAAATAATTTCTCTTTCAAACTATCGTGCTCACAAAAGTCATCAAATTGAACATAGTCCAAAGTATTTACAGATGATAGCAATTTATGTTCAACAACTTCATTAGCAATGTGAACAACATGCTTCAAATCAGCATAAAAAGAATTAACAACAGAAATAACATGTTTATTCATTAGTTGTGGCATGAATATAAGTGAAATATTATCACGTAACTCTTCTTTATCACAATAACAGCAAACAAATCAACTTGTGACAAAAAAATCTCAGCAATCGGTTCCACTAATGGTTGCTCTACTATAGCATGAAAAGTGAACATGTGTAACGCAGCTTGAGAATACTCACTTTCATTTATATCAACACTATTTATTTTACCTTGTAAACTTTCTTCAGACATCGTATGCGCTTTATGCTTCTCCTCTTTCTTCTTAAGAACATCATTCTCCTCTTTTTGTTGAATGTTCTAAACTCCCTGCAAAACGTTAGTAACAGGAGACACAAAAAATTGCACCTCTCATGTTTGCACATCATCATTGCACAATGATATAGGAGATTCAGAAACAGGAGATAAATCACATTGTTTATGCTTTCTCACATTTGTTACTAACATGACCACCAAAATAATATAGAAGAGGTCAACTAATTACTAGCAGCTTTAACCATTTGAGCATCAGAAAATTCATATTTATCAAATTCATTATCTACTGCTAGCTCCCAATCAATATAAGCAACAAAATTATACTTACCATCGTAGAATGATAACTTAGATTCAACTCATGCAAGATTGCAGTCAGGTAACTCATATGCATCACGTGGAGAAGTCGTCATATCTCGTCGAAGGTGAAGAAGTCGTTGTTGATCATAATCATCTCGTATCCCCTTGCGTAATCCTGCCATGGTTAGTAGCAAACAAGAAAAACACACAAGAATATGCACGCTTCTATCAACTACTAGATAGTGAAAGCTCAAATGTCACACATACTCAAACTTTTAACCAAACTCTTACAAGTTTTACCAATGCAAGCGGAATGGTGACATACACTGACTGAACCAAGCGCCCCAATGAAAGTTGGATATATCGATGCCTTAGGAAACACTTGTTGTATGGCTGCAATCAAATCTGTGGAGTTCTAGATAGACTTAAATATGTAGCAAAGGAATAACAAATGCTTAAATCAAAGAATGTAAAGTTGAATAATCGTTCAAAATCAGTATTGTGCTGATCCTAGGTTAGAACGTACTAGAGACGAGAGCCTAAACACAAATGATGTCACAAGATAACACTAGAAACAACTCAAACATAACTATGATGTATAAAAGCAATCTCAAAGATAACAACTATTTTTCTCTTTTCTTTCTTTCTTTGTTTCTACCTTTTTCTTTCTTTCTCTTTTTTTTCTTTCTTTTTTCTTTCTTTTTTTCTTTTTATCGCGGCTTTTCTTTTCTTTTTTTAAGCACCTTCCTGTCTTTTCCTTTTTTTTCTTTTTTTTTGATTTTTTTCAACTAAAACCAGCTTAAGGACCTTAATGTAAAATTACAAGGACTCAAATGTAAATATAAAAATTATAGGGACTCAACTGCAAAAGTACAAACCCTAAAATTAAAATTATACAAAAATGGAATGCTCTTGTCATATGGATTTCGTTTTTGCAAACAAAACTTGAATCTGACGTCGGGAAAATTTTCACCAAAGTGGTTGACACAGCTTGGACTGGACTAAGAGAGAGGGAGGGAGTCCAACTGTGTACATGAGTACGACAATAGAGACCGAGAGGAAGATCAACTTTTTGCACAAGATTTTATCCGGCTCGGTTTTCCTTTTTCTCTTCAGCCCAACTGAATATAAATGGATCTACTATATTCCTTTCCCTTTTCTTCTTCCTCACGCAACAAATCAGAAACACGACATAAGCATTAGCAATGTACAACTCCAAAACTGACCAACAAAAACTTCTGAAAACTAGAAAAACGGAACCCTGGCAGCAAGACGATTCTATTTTCGTAGGTCCCAATGACAACAAAGACACGGCGGCAGTGGCGACGACAGTTGTACTAGATGTGACATGAACTCGAAACTCTAAACGGATTAGACGCTAAGACCAGTAACACGACGCGACGATGCAACACAAAACTCAATAAAACAAAAACTGAAAAGAACAATGCAATGGCACAAAGATGGTTAGGTAATGGATGCAATCTTTTTTGTATGACTATTTTTTGTTTATAGGTAGATAAAAACTCACCGAGCAACGAAAGCTCTGATATCACTTGATAATCACTGAGCTCCACTTGATAAGCTCACGTCTTTGATTGGCCTGATCTTGACATCTTCCAGTTGGCTTATGATGTGAGCAATGGTTGTATCAATAGTAACCATATTTGTGCCATTACATTGTTCTTTTCAGTTTTTGCTTTGTTGAGTTTTGCGTTGCATCGTTGAGTCGTGTTGCTGGTTTTATCGTCTAGTTTGTTTAGAGTTTTGAGTTTTGGTAACATTTAGTACCACTATCATCGCCGCCGCTGCCGTGTCTTCATTGTCGTTGGGACCTTTGAAAACGGAATTGTCTCGCCGCCAGGGTTTGATTTTTGTAGTTTTTAGAAGTTTCTGTTAGTCAATTTTAGAGTTGCATCTAGGATTTGCCTAGACGGCTAGGATTTTACCGTGCTCGTGTGCTTTTGTTTTCTCGTGAGGAAGAAGGAAGGGGGAGAGAGTTTTGTTGATTAGATTAATCCGGTTGGTTTCTTTCCATCTAAGGCCGAACATTCCACCTTGGTCAAGTCCATTTCTTCCACCATCTCGTGCATTTCTTTTTCCAACTTGAGTCCGAGTCTTGTATTTTTGTTGAGGCCAAGTTTGTTGTGGGCTCCAAGCTGAGTTGGGTCGGTCATCCTCCCATCTGAGTCCGCATAAGTTCCTCTCCCACTTCCACCGTCCTGTTCTCAGTGAATTTTTGTTTGGTGTCAGTTCGAGATCTGTTTAGAACAATAGAACCGACATGATTTGATCATTCCATTTTTGTATAATTTTAATTTTAGGGTTTTGTTTAGATTAAAGTTTAGCTTCGCTAGTTTGCCGTATGAGCCACCATCGTTCCTCCTCTCTGTCTTTGCATGTGCACCCTCTAGTCACCGACATGTCTTTTTTCCTCCCCTGTCATCATGCACACTATTGTCATGGTCGCGGTTGAGGTCGGGGGTGTCGGGCTTACAGGGACTCGGGAGGCAGGAGCTGACCCGACGAAGAGCCTCTGCTAGATCCGGGCTCCTTCTTGCTGGATTTGGTGGTTCCTCAACTGTCGGAGGGAAAAAGAAAAAGGAGAGAGAGAGAGAGAGAGTTAGTGTGCGGAGTGGTTGCAGAATCATCGGACTTGGAGATGGATAGAATGGGGTGGTCCAAATTGAAATGTAAAGTTAGCTGTTGTGTAAATGAAAAGAATGGTTAAAGGATGATATAATATGAAAACTTTTAAGAATTCATAGTACAAATTGTAATTTGCTTTTTTTTTCTCTAGCACAATTAAAGATGAGTTGTCCATTATCCGATAGTCTTATGATATGCTAAGCCCACTACAGTTTTATCGTCTCTACACAACATGATTGTGCCGATGTACTTAGCTATTACTAATAATCTCATGATATGTTGATGCATGACAATACGGACTTCTCCTAATACGGGTTGATTAATTATGGTGATAGATTCGGCTAAAAATAAATAAAAATAATACCATCAATTTTGCTCAATAATAAATCATTTGATTGTGGTCTCCTTTTCACACTGTATGATGTATGATGACTATCTCTTATCAATATGTATATAACTATATTGGTATTTTCCTAATTCTTTCATATTGTTTTTTATTTTTTACGTATATGTTAATTTGGAGTATTTTTTTCTCATAATTAAATAGATAATAAATCGTTTTTCCATATTTTTCCTATAAAATGTGAACAATGCATTGTATAATTTGAAAATTATATTATAAGTGTATGAAATTTAATGTGTAAGATATGGACTTATAGTAAAAGATTTGACTTTTTCTAAAATTGCCGCACCATAGTACATAGGTAGTTAGGTGAACAACCATAGAAAATAGAAAGAATCCATTGTGTGTCACTGATTTTGTCCATGTTCTATAATATATCATTGGGTTTGTCAAGTTCTAATATGCCATCGCATTTTGCTTAACTTCTATAATATACCATCGTCGTCCAGTTAGCCTCCGTTAGTACTCTATAATTTTATCACCGTATAATTTTATCCTAATGACCGAAATACCCCTAGGATGAAAACTTCCAAATTTTGGTCAAAAATTCCAAAATATCAGATTGTAAAACTTCCAAAGTTTGAGATGGGCAACTTCTATGTTAGTTTACAATATGGTATTTCGGAATTTTCGGCCAAATTTTGAAAATTTTCGTCCCAGGGGTATTTCGGTCATTAGGAAAAAATTATATAGTACTAACAGAGTCTAACTGGATGACGATAGTATATTATATCAGTTAAACAAAATATGATGGCATATTGTAGAACTTGACAAACTTAGTGGCATATTATAGAAGAGGGACAAAGTGAGTGACACACAATAGATTCTCTCTAAAAAATAATCTAGTCAAATCTTTTCTTTATTTCATTCAAAACAAAATATTTCTTACCTAAACATGTTAAGAGAACTTCGAGAGAAGGTAAGAAAAATGGGAGGTTAGTCACTAGCCCAAAAACATGAGGGGAAAAGTTGCTCACATCCATGGTATGTGGTATAAACTCACATTAATCGATAATATATTAATATTATTAAAATTGTTCTTTATCATAATACGGTGTGAAACTAAAACTTTAACCCTATATTCTTCTGTTGTTTCATCTTCTTCTTGTTTTCTCATTCTTCTTTATTTTTGATAATAAGCTACAGCCAACACTATTACTTGCACATGAATACTAGCATCTAGCTCATGTGTGTGTGCTCCGTAATATATATTATCTATGTTTTTACATGAGTAAACAATAATTATTATCTTTGTTAATGATATTGTATTTATATAAGGTACTTGACTAGTTTTTTTAAAAAAACTGGAACTATATTTTTCCTAAACATAATCTAAAATGCTATAAAGATTAATAATATTGAACGATATATAGTCATATAAAATTTTTTATGGATAAATTAGAGATCGACACTTGTTATGAATCCAATGATTATAGTGCACTATATATACTATATATATTGTTTGAGTGAGTTGTGCATTCACTATTTACTAGTTACATGCCTATGCATTACAATGGGATCTAGAGATTAAAATATGATTTAGTTTATTTCTAGTTCGGTTTTTTTATGATGTATTGGGTTTTTGACATTTCTTTATAGATGTCTTTTAGGGTATAGTTTTTCTAAGAGGGAGGAATTAGTTTTTTAACAGAGAAGAGAATTAATACGTGGTTGGATTCTTTTTTATTCTTTTAAGTTTTTAAAGGGAAGAAACATTTTTTTAGAAAGGCGTAGGGACTGTGCTTTTAAAATAATGAAAATAAATACATATATCTTATGTTATCTTATAGGATTTAATGATAATAGTGTGAGTAATGATATTTTGTTTAATTTATAAACAATAAATGAATAATTAAATATAAAGTTTAGTATATATACATACATATACATATATATATAATATAGATAACAATAAGATATATAGTTAAGTTTTTTTGTATATATATAAATAATACAATAACTAAAAAATATATTCAATAAACATATTATATTTTTTATAATATTGTATAACAATGAGATAATTTATTGTTTTATAAATAGATTAGTTTATTGTATCTCCATTTATAAAATCCTATGTCCGTCACTGGTTTGTATCTCTAGTCTACAAATCAGAAGGGTTAAGAACACACGTGCTAGGTGCCAAAAGAAGGAACATGATAGACAATTTAACTTGGGTAAAAAAACAATGTGTGATTCTATCGAACAAGCACAAAAGAAAAGAATACTGCGAATTAGAGGGCATCCAGTCACGGGCACCACCTAGCGTAGAGCTTGGGATTCAACCAAACCCTCCAATTCTCCTGGAAACAAAATAGGCCACACCTACCCCCCACGTAGGCACGAAGCAAACCAATCCGCAACAAAATGGGTGGATTGGACAGACAGAACAGTCAGCGCTAAATCGCCCAAAGCAATTCAAAATATCGGAGCAAAGCTCTCGACACGGTCCGAGAAAGTTGGAGTCAAATCACCACAAAACAAATTCAAGTCACCACGGATGGATCTCCGCTCTACACCGGCTGAGAAATCCGGCGGCGGTGGTAAAGGTGGAGGTGAGGGTGGCAGGGCAGGGAGGGATACCTTTCAAGCAGCGAAGGCTGTGGGTGGCGCTTCGGCGTGATGGGGGGAATTGGGAGGGATCGGAGTATTGGACGAGAGGAAATGGGGGGGGGGGAAGGGAGACAAATCGCCAGAAGTTGGAGTGCGCGTGGGGATGAGATGAGAGGAGGATGGAGAGAAGAATGAAGAGAGGGGGTGTGGTGGTGTGTTTATATCCCGTGGTTTTGTTTTCACATGCGGCAACAACATGGACAACGGACCAGAAATCATTGCTCAGTCCTTTTGCAATTCTTTTTTTTTGAAAAAAAGTTGTCTTGACTTACTTGTGTGCCCATTCCTTGGAAAAGATGGCGTTAAGTAGGGATCGGTTTTACCTACAGTCCCTAGTGTGACTGTTTCTAAGGTGACGCAGACACATTAGGTTTATCCGATATAAATCATATGAGATTATGTTAACTAGTAATATGCTGCACATTTAATATAGCTTAAGTATTTTTTTAGAAAAATATAGCCTACGTTTTAACGCCAAAATTTGGTACGGTTTCTTAGTGAATTCGGTTAAGGAAAGAAATCGATTGGTAGATAAAAGTTTATCTAGATCAAGATCAAATTCAAGGAGAAATCGTGAAGACCATGGCAATATAGTTTCATATTTCCTTAGTGTATCTCTTAAATAGGCAGGATTTAGTAATTTTTCTTTTCTTGTTAGGAAATCTTATCTTGTGTCTGATCATGAATCGTATTATCCCGAGAGTATAAATATGTACACATGATATCTTTGTAATCTATCTCCACAGATCAATATAATTACTTTCGGCCATCGCCACCTTTTAGTCCGGTGAGTTCATAGTTTCAAGTTGGGCTGCATCGTTTCGATCTCTGGTGAGGAAGTAAGTTTCATCAACTTCGTTTCTATTGGCGTGGTTAGAACTTTCTCAGTTATGTTCGATATTCTATTCAAATTGATGCAAGTATTGCCTATCAGATATATTGGTTCTATTTTTAACTATATCGTTGTTTAGAGTCGTATCGTCTTAGTTAGGACTTACTTGGTTAGGTCCGATATTCTGATTAAGTTGATATTTTTCTAATCACATTGTTGTTTTAGATTGATTCAATATATCCATCATGTTTGTGTAGATCTATCAGCTAGAAAGGTTTTTTTTATTATCTTCAATCTTATATTTTCTTGGTTAGGTCCGATCTATTGGATTGTTGCTAATAAGTTTGATTCTAATAAGCCGATAGGTTTTTATGCAACGTTCGTTGGAGTTCTAGCCAATGAGTTATCATTGTTAAGGGCTTCAACTATTAGATGTATCAGTTTGTTAGCCGATATACATGCAAATCTACCTACATCGAATCTAATAGCATGATCCTAGTCATGATAGAGTTTGCTGATTTTCAAAAGCTCTGTCTAGATTCCTTTAGCATGACGCAACAAGGACCAATTCAAAAGATACAATTTCCAAGGCCAATTTTGATCAGTAAAAGCCAAGATGAACTCACTAGTCTGCAAAAGTCTTTTAGGGATTTGGTCCATGAAGCTGTGCATCTTGCATTAATCGGTCAATCTGGAGTGTTGGTGGACACGCTTCAGGATTTAGTCAAGTGAAGAGTAAATGAATCAATTGTTCAAGGATTAAAGACATCGACAAACTTTGATATCCGATGCCGATGCCGATGCCAATGATGACAGCAGTACCTCAAGTACCTTATGGATGAATTTAGCTCGGGGAGCAACCACATCAGTATCAACATGAAGAGCCACATCATCATCGGCATGAAGAACCACAACAATATCGGCCAGAGGAATCTTATCAATATAAGCATGGTGAAGGGTATTAATATCAACACCAAAGAAATTAGTATATGCAAGGAATAGTGCCACATAAATATAACATGGGTAATGCAAGGAATGATGAGTGGAACTGATAGAATTGCTGGAGTAATTTTAAAACAATTTGGACTTAAACCTAAGGACCAAACTTTCATGTATCAGCAGCCATATCTTGAGTGGTTTGATAGAGTTCTATTACCTCATCGATACAAGGTCCTAGATTTCCCTTAGTTTTCAAGGCAAGACAACATATCTACAGTTGAACATATCAGCCGATTATTGGCTTAATATGGTGAAGCATCGGCTGATGAGGCTTTGTTAGATTTTTTTCATTGTCTTTAATTGGAATGACTTTCACATGGTTTTCATCATTACTTCCAAATTCTATTAGAGAATAGGCCGACCTGAAAAAGAAATTTCACAAATATTTCTTTGCCGGAATCAATGAGATTAAGGTCACAGATTTGACATTGGTTAGGCAAAGAGTGGATAAATCAGTTGCATAATACATTCAAAGATTCCATAATGTTCGCAACTGATGTTATAGCTTAAATCTTAGCGATGGACAATTGGTCAAGCTGGCTTTTCAAGGATTGTTAAGCCCTATCAAAAAAAGATTTTTTTTAAGAGTTTGAAAATTTAGCTCATCTAATGCAGAAGGTATCAACTCATAAAAGCCGATTTCAAGAGGCAAACGAGAAAGAAGTTTTGGAGTCATAAAGGCTAGGAAGAAGATAATTTTGAAGCATGAGTTCTCATACTCCAAAATTGGGGGCATGTGTTAATACCAAAATTTGGTACGGTTTCTTAGTGAATTCAGTTAAGAAAAGAAACCGATTGGTAGATAAAAGTTTATCTAGATAAAGTCCAAATTCAAGGAGGTATTGTGAAGACCATGGCAAGATAGTTTCGTATTTCCTTAGTATATCTCTTAAATAGTCAGAATTAGTTATTTTCCCTTTCCTGTTGGGATTTCTCACCTCGCGTCCGATCATGACTTGTATGAACCCGAGGGTATAAATATGTACACCTGGTGTCTTTGTAATCTATCTTCCCAGATCAATACAATTACTTTCAGTGCATCGCCATCTTTTATTCCGGCGAGTTCTTAGTTTCGAGTTGGGCTGCATTGTTTTGATCTCTGATGAGGAAGTAAGTTCCGTCAACTTCACTTGTATTGGCGTGGCTAGAACTTTCTCGGTTATATCTGATATTCTATTCAAGTTGATGCAAGTGTTGCTTATCAGATATATTGATTATATTTTTAACTGCATCGTTGTTTAAAGTTGTATCATCTTAGTTAGGATTTTTTTGGTTAGGTCCGATATTCTGACTAAGTTAGTATTTCTCTAATCACATTGTTGTTTTAGATTGATTCGATATATCTATCAAGTTTGTGTAGATTTATCGGCTAAATAGGTTTTTCTTGTTATCTTTAATCTTATACTGTCCCGGTTAGGCCCAATTTATTAAATTGTTGCTAATAAGTTTGATTCTAATAAGTCAATAGGTTTTTATGCAATGTTTGTCGGAGTTGTAGCCGATGAGTTATCATTATTATGGGCTTCAGCTATTAGATATATCGGTTTGTTAGCTGATATACACGCGAATTTACCTGCATCGGATCTCTAGTCGATGTATGCTTTAATCATTAGATCTGCATCTACCACACTATATCAATATCGACCGATTGGTTCATTGGTTCAATTATTTCTATCATCCTTATTAGTTGCAGGATCAAACTAACTGGCATGCTCAAACCTCATCATGATTTAATACCTGTACTAGAGCTAAGCAGATCTTTTAGGCCTTCGTGTGTCACAACGTATTTTGCTCAAAATTAAGTTACTATGAACTCTCAATCGAAAAAAATAGATGGCTAAGATCACGTGTTATCATTATCTTATCGTCCTAGTATAAACTGCTTATGATCCCAATCCATTAAGTAGGTATCCACAAGTATATACTTTTGTGTGGGTGTGAAAAAATTGCAATCTTAATTTCACTACTACAAAACACTACATAAAGACCGGCCTTATAGGTGCCGGTTTGCCTAAAACCGACACCTATGAATCTTTTTTTTATTTTTTTAGGGATAAAATTAAGAATCGATATTTATAACGACTCATTGGTATCGGTTTATAACAAAAACCGGCATTAATAGTCATAGGTGCCGGTTCTTATAACAAGTCGGTACCTATGGACATCGCATAAGTACCGGTTCTTATAATAAACTAGCACCTATAAGTATGGTATCATAGGTACCACTTTTTATGATGAACCAACACATATGAGGATCACATATGTGCTGGTTCTTAATTAAAACCGGCACTTATGAGCTCATAGGTGTCGGTTTTAATTATAAACCGGCACCTGTGTTGACATAGCTCATACATGTGTGTTTTTTATCTAACTTTTTCATATAAAGTCGGATGAAGATAAATTTTATATCAAATTTGTAGAGCTCGATGAGATCTACAACTTTGTAGTTGATAACATTTTGATTTAAGGTCATTTGGATGTCCGAAAATGTGTTACAATGTCTCAGATCTATTTGCATAAGTGAATATTAAAAATTTCTAAACGATATCGGATGAAGACAAAATATAACAATATCGGATTAAGACAAAATATATATGAAAGTTATAGATATAGATGAGATCTACAATTTTGTAGTTGACAAAATTTTCATTTGAGCTCATCTATTGTGTTAAATATAAATTATAAGTTCGGATGACTGGAGTCTCAAAAGAGTAGCATTTGTTTCCAAGACAACAAATATTTGTAAGTGAAATGGTAAGGAAGGTTTGGATGAAGGGAGAGGTCTTGAGTTTGAATCTTGTTTATGGCATATTTATAAATATGTGGTGAAAAAAATCATCCCACTTGAGTGGGATGGGAAGATATGGCTGTATGGTTGTTAAATAAAAATACCAAATATTTTTTTCGTGCATTCTAGGTGCCGATTCTAATTTAAAACTGGCACCTATAGTGTCACATAGGTGTCGGTTCCAATGACTTGGATCATTGATGCCGAATAGGTGGGATGAAAAGATATGGTTGTATGGTTGTTAAATAAAAATACTAAATATGTTTTTCGTGTACTCTTATGTGTGCCGATTCTAATTTAGAACTGACACATATAGTGTCATATAGGTGTCGGTTTAAAAACCGACACCAATATAATGCCAAGTAATAATTGGTATCGATACCGGAACCGGTACCTATAAATGAGTAGGGACTTTTCTGCAGTAGTGTTTTAATCAAGTTTGGATCCTATCTTCTTATCGAACTACCACTGATGCTTCCGCACCATTCAAGAAATTTGACCCCATGTGTTATAATCATTGAAGAAAAAGCTAATCATTGATTTTCTTTTAAAAAAAGTGTAGGTCAAATATGAAATACGATACAAAAAATAGTTTGCAATGATTTCTAAGTATGTTTTCCACGTTACCGTGTTTGAAAACAAACTGTTTTTTAAAAGGTTTCTAGGTAGACTAAGGTCGTTTATATTAATTAATTTAATTAACTTTCGTATAGTCATTATAAAAATCCTGCATCTTTCACTAACCACTTGCCATTTCACTTGAATAAATGCTCCACCCTTCGCTAACAAATTAATTCATAAAGCAAAGGGAATTAAAATAGTTGCTAGAAACGAAGTGAGTTTAGCTCAACTGATTATATTTTTAGTGATGGAACATGCTATCATGATTCAAATTTTAGATTTGACACGAATACTCATATTTATAACTAATTATTCTTTCAATGATAGACGGATATACCGGTCTTGTCTTCAAAGACAAGATAAATAATCTTTTATCTCAAGATATATCATTGAAAGAATATATCGGTCTTGCTTATGTGCTTTTGATAAACACCGGGCTAGTCCTCGAAGATTTCTTGTATCTCAAGATATATCGGTCTTGTACTTGAAGATACGTTCATGGTGACTTCATGAATCTTAAAATACGTTGGCACAGTTTTATAAAGGTAAAGTGTACGTGTGGACGTTCGTAGGGCTTGGTTCTTGGAGACGTTTATAGGGATAGTGTGTGCGTAAGTGTGTTTTATATGCATGGTAAGTGTGTATATGTTTATATGAGTGTCTACGTCTGTACTGTGTTTTGCAAAAAGAAACAAGATAGTAGAAAACTCAATACAATTTTTTATAAGGTTTTAAAATAATTTTAGAAGGTTAAAACTCATACAAATTAAAACATATTTCGGCCCACATGAAGGGATAACCTCTTGATACGGCGTATCTGAGTCACCAGCTTCAGCTCGCAGCATCAAATAAGTGGTAAGACAATAAGCCAGTAGACGAGCAGTTATATATATCTCCTGACGTGTAAGTGATTAGTGATATGCATGACAGAATAAGATAACTGTCAGTGTTCCATTATTCAAAGTGTCATCAAGCCGCATATATTATCAGTAGTAGCAATTTGTCTCCAAACAAACGCCCATGGTAACTTGAAACCCAGCTGCCTTCGATTGTGAAGTTTGATATTTTCAACAAGCTAGATCGTAGGCTCTAGAGGATGTAGCTATCGCATAGAGAAAAGACTAATTATTCTGAGATATGCTTATCATGCTTTGACGAGAGCACACAGAAAGCTGATCATCCCGTCAGAACTTTTTTTTTTCGCTTGTAGTTATAGATTATCAACCGAATCATTGATATATGTCATGCTTTTAAATGAAACTATCTAAAAATATGTATGTCAAATATAATATAGTATAAATATAGTATAATTACATTATATTATAAGTTATATGTGAATTGCATGTATGTAAGTTAGAAAAAGAGCTGTTGCTCCGTTGGTTGGTGCCCTGGCACACATGGTTTAAGGCCGTGGGTCCCATTCCCCCGCTAGCTGCTGTTTCACTAATTTTTTTTCTTTCGTATAGCACAATCTCGGGCTATAGAATGGTAAAAAAAACCGACATATTTTTTGGCAATAATATGTCGCCATCTTTTTCAACTCCCTTGTAAATTACGATTTTTTTAACTTTCTTCATCAACGTTGCTTTAGGTAACTTTTTTTAATGATACTTGTTCTTTATAATATACTTACTCCGTTTCATATTATAAACCGTTTGATTTTTTTAATCAATTTTTTTAAGTTTGACTAAGTTTACAAAAAAATATACTAATATTTTAATACAAATCAAACATATTATCAAAATATATTCAATGCTAAATTTAATTAAACTAATTTGATATTATAAATATTGCTATTTTTTTTATAAATTTGATAAACCTAACAAAATTTGACTAAAAAATCAAACGATTTATAATATGAAATGAAGGGAGTATACATATTTGTTATAAGCAATTGTCCAAAATTCGCTTGATCATCTAAAAAATTAAAGAACGGGCAATATATCTACTACTAGCTCAACACTAGGTTGAATTCTAAACACAACTCAAAACGGCTAGTTGATTTGTTATTCTTCGTGAGCACCTTTTTTTAACTACTAAACAATAACAAATTTATTTTTAAATTTATAAAAATTAATACTCAATTAATTATATGCTAATGGTTGGTCTCATTTCATGTGCAGCCAAAATTCCCAGATGAACTGCCATTCCGTACTCACCCTAAAACTAACAAAAGGTTATCATCAAAACATTTTCAGAATGAAAGAATTTTGGTCGACTCTATTAAAAAAACAATACTGTATATGTTATGGTTACATTTTAAAATATACTACCTAGTTAAAATCTGTTATATTTTACGAAGATATTACCCCTATCACGCGATGGAGATCACTCATGAGGAACAGCACTGGATGTCTGGATATGGATCAGTTGAGCAAAGCAGGTAGCGTGCCTGTGACGGTGTTGATCCCCGGTTTAGCAACTGGGTCATCAGGATATTAGATACGCTCATATGCCCATGACGATATCAGCACAAAGCAAGTTGATCTGTTGCTTTGCTTGTTGGGTAGTTGTAGTAGTAGAAACCAAACGAGTCCGGATTCATTGTTCCAGATGATGTTATATTTTTATTTAGATTGATTTTTTTGGACGAAGAAAATACTACCATACCAACTGGAGTGGAGTATACCTCTCTTATCTGAGGAAGGCCACAACCAGGGGACGTACGTACCGATCGAGCTGCCATCAATAGCCGTGGCTCCAAGCTTTCCTGCCGTTCCAATCGGATTCGTCATCCATTATTCGATTGGTTTCAATTTTTTTTTTCGTGTGATCTCTGAAACGAGTCAAAGATTTGGCCCAAGATTCATCCACTCTCAATCATATTCGTGGGTGGCGTGGTTCCGAGCACGGCGAGCCGTATATTATAGCCATACATATGCATCCTCTTCGTCGTAATGGGGATGGACTTTAGTTGTAGCCAGAGACGAAGACGGAAAGATTTTTATGTCCGAACAAAACTATATCTTCTTTTTTTTTTTAGAAATTCTATGATCAATCCTTTCCACAGTTAAAATTTTAATGAAACATTTGACGACGAGCCCGGACGGCTACGTACCTGCTGGCTTCACCGTTGACTGTAGCAGGAGTATTAGAAATCCGCATCCTCGAAAGTACCACGTGATAGCTATTTCTGAGAGAAGTCACTATAAGAAGGGGAAGATGAAACTGGAAGAAAAAAAAAGCAAAGTGGAATAGAGTAGCATCATTTTCACAGAAGGGCTTTGGTAGATTCATCCATTTTTCTGTCT
The DNA here is from genome assembly GCA_008326285.1 of Oryza officinalis. Lineage (NCBI taxonomy): Eukaryota > Viridiplantae > Streptophyta > Magnoliopsida > Poales > Poaceae > Oryza > Oryza officinalis. The sequence continues at coordinate 27,280,630 of BDMV01000006.1, read as the reverse complement.
TTTTTTTTTATGGGAATTCATCGATGGATGGAGATAACTGGCGAATTGAAGCCCGTACGTGCTGGAGGAACTGGGGTAGGCATTGTGTGGTGACTGTTGAGGGAGGGGAATTGTGGACCACGGCACATACGCGTTTGAGGCTGTGTACTTTGCAGTGGTTGGGAATCCTCCTCTTCACTCAAAGCTCAAACGGATCGATTAACGCATGATTAAATAAATATTAACTAAAAAAATTTAAAAAACAAATTGCGATCGGCATTGCTGCCGCTGCGGCGCTGCGGACCTGCGGTGCGCGCATACGCTATGCGGAAGATATGAATTGGCAAACTGCGGATAGTGAATACTAAGGCCGTGTTTAGATTCAAAATTTTTTTTGCAAAAACATCACATCAGATATACGGACACACATTTGAAGTATTAAACGTCAACTAATAACAAAACAAATTACAGATTTCGATTGTAAACTGCGAGACGAATCATTTGAGCCTAATTAAGCCATCATTAGCACATGTGGATTACTGTAGCACTTATGGCTAATCATGACGTAATTAGGCTCAAAAGATTCATCTCGTAATTTACAGTCGAACTGTGTAATTGGTTTTTTTTCGTCCACATTTAATGCTTCGTACATATGTCCAAACATTTGATGTGACGAAAAAGTTAGAAGTTTGAAAAAAATTTTTGGGAACTAAACACAGCCTAATACTCCAGCTAGCAAAGATGGATGACGCTATCAACCTCGCTTTTAGTGATGCACTACACGCTGATAACCGTTTCTGCTTGTCTCGATCCCAGCCTAGCTAGCAAAAAATAAATTTTAATCTCAACCATCAGGACCAGTCCATGAAACGATGCCTCTTAGGCTGTGTTGGAGACGGAAAACAAGTTAACTCATTCGCGCATAATTAATTAAATATTAACTAAAATATTTAAAAATATTTTAATATGAATTTTAAAAAGTGATTTTTATATAAAATTTTTAGAAGAAACATACTATATATATTATAACATTTTCAAAACATGCGTATGTAAAATGAGAAAGTAGAAGGTTGAAACTGTTCTGAAAGTATCCACTAGTGTCTCGTCATGTGCTGCGCATGGTACCCACACCAAAGACATGGTGGTACAAGGAACTGGCTGGGCACAATAATAATAACTAGTTGATACCTCGCGTTTTGCTGTGGGATATGTGAATAAATGCATATTATAAATTATAAAAATGATAGATATATATGTTTAAATAATGTGAAAATAATATGGAGATGATTATTTGACATTGCTTGCATATTAAGTTCTAAAGATACAATAAAATTATAAATGTCACTACTAGAAAAAAGGTTTTTTCAGACTACAGAAAAGGATTTTCGCGTGCGATTGGCCGACCTGTCTGCTCCTAGGTGTCTGTGAAGATCACCATCTTCGCGTGCGGGCGGCCCAACCGCACGCGAAGATATGCCTTTGCAGGCGGTCCGCTTAACACGACTGCATGTAAAATTTGACCTTTCCATGCGGTCGCGTTAAGTGGACCGTCTGTGAAGACATATCTTCACGTGTGGCCATGCAATAGCTAACCGTTTGAGAAGTTATCGTATACTATATAACACAATATCTTTCGCTATTAATAATTGTCTTTTCGAATGGTACACATACTAGTCAAGCGAGTTGTTATTCACACATATGAAAAATTGCTTCGTGAAATAAACAAGATATTACAAGTGAACATAAATATATTGTCATAAAAGATATAATATACATATGTACATACACATATCATACATGTTGTTTTCCTCGTATTTTACATATATGTACATATGTCACAAACATGTTTTTGTCTCGCATTTTATAGGTGAACCCAAATATTGTCACACTGAATTATTTATGCATATATTATTTCTCCTACTCTCTTAGGGGTTTGAATTTTTCCTCTAGTACAAGTTGGCTCTCATCGTCGTAAATTCCCCTAACCGGTTGCAGCAATCACGGTAGATGAATTGGCATAGATCCATGCATAAGTTTAGAATTGTTTGTTTGTCGAACCGATTTGCTACAACAGGAATTTGCAGGGTTTGTTAAAAAGAAAAGACATAATGAAAGTTAGGAAATGAAATTAGACAATATATTTTGTATAGAGGACATTCTCTGAACTTACATTTTCAAAGTTTGTTGTGTACCTCTCGTTGACTCTAAGCATCTGGCACATGTAATATCTAAATAGGTTAGTGCCTCGGGTTGCTTGAAACACTGTGTAGAAAAAAGGACACCCGTCAATATTTAAAACTAACAAGTACAACAAATTACCCCACACCGCAAACGTCATTACCAGCCAGCATGTCTTCACAAGAAGTTTTTCCTTCTTTGCATCCTTAACTGGCCCGTTATGTCTGACGTAATACATGTGTCCTCTATGTCGATAAAACATTTGGTTCTAGTTAATTTTAAATTGCAGAAAAGCGACTGGGTATTAAGGGGGTGTATGTTAATACTTACAAATTTAACAAAACAAGGAACTCCGTAAATGTTTTCTTGTCGTAGTTTGCCGGATCAAGCACTACGACCAAGTGGTCCCTCGGATTTACAGGGAATAATATATAGTGGTCACTCCAAACAAGACTGTGGGGACACCCGAAAATTATACTATTCGGCGCCATTTATGATCATCACATGATTTTGGTTGAGTGGGATTCATACACACAAAAATAGTCACTCAATCCTCAATGTGTCAATGATCACAACTTAACACTATTCGGTATAAAATCCGTAATGCCAAATAATAAGCAAAGGAGATATTGTTGGGATTCAACGTGCTAGTCAACTTCAACCAAAGACATGCTCATCAAACCACACGAAGACGGCGACCAAATGTGTTACACATCCCAGGAGACTTGACTCAAATCGCTAGAGCTCTACAACATCTCAATTGCTCAAAATTCATACTCATGCTCAGCTAGCCCTAGAAAGCTGCTAGCTTTGTATTTTCATCTAAGCCAAGATATCAAAACAAAGTACTTATTTAATGACTTAGAAATAGAGATAATTAACTACATTACCTACAAGCGGCCAATCGGCCAAATAAATGTAGATTCGCGAAAACTTGACTACCCAACCACAAGCAATCCGACTAGGGGTAGACCCCCGATGAACCTTTCTGAAGATCAATGGGACCCACAGCACTCAAAATAAACTAAGGCTAATATCTGGAAAACAAAGTTAGTACATTAATCGAATTAATGTACTGGCAAGCACAAGTCAAACCTAACATACTACATGCAAGGCCAACATTCAAAGGAGAGCTTTATGTAGTTCACTTTTAGCATGAAAGCAAGTTTTAGTTCACAATTCATTTACAAAGGAATTTATAAAGCACTTTCATAGCATATATATAAGTAGATCATCATAATTAACATAGAAATCTCATATCAACATGCTTGTTGCCCTTTCGGCAACCAGCCACCATAATCATCATCATAATCATCAAAATTCAACACATTTCACCATTCTCATAGCTCATTTTCATAAACACATTTATAAATCATAAGTCTACCCATGACAATTCACTATGTCGCTCATGACGTGAGTACGGCTAATCGATTAGTTTTAGACTCTGCAGAGTTTGTACAACTTTACCCACATGATGTGAATCGCTCTAGTTTGTCCGGTACCGGTCGGTACCACCACACTCTACACGTTGAATGTGGTCTAGATGTCACAACATAGCCTTTACATTACCTAATGTTTAACCTTGCATAAGCACGATAAGTGTGAATCCACTCTAGGCATATGTCTTAGAGCCGTTAGGTGATGGGCCCACGCCTTAACCTAACGTCGTGGCGGCAAACACAACCGTTCTCCCACGAGGCACGTTATCGTTGTATTGAACATACTTAGATGCCCATGCTGTAAGGTGGAACCTTTAGTCCCCTCACAGAACACACACACGTAGGGGATTATTTATCCTACAATCAAATACACACACATGAGTAGTTCCTATAGATAGCTTCACAAACCATGACCGCTACCTCTACTACAACGGCCTCCCGAATGTAAGGTTAAACATTAAACAACTTAATAAGCTAAGGTCATCACATACTAACACATGTAGATGTATGGTAAACAATAGCGAGTGACATAAAGTTCGGTCCTTAATTAACCTAGGCGAACACTCCCCCTATCGGTGCACAACTAACACCATATGTGCACCACTTGCTGTCCAAGTCTAAAAACATGTTTAACTCATTTTATTTCACAAATAGTCATTATTTTCCATCTTTGTTTAGCAATAAAATAACGCCCAAAGTTCCATTTATAAAATGACCATAAGGATTGTTTACACAATTCTAAGCATGGCTAAACATACAATAGCATATTAAGCAATTAAGCAATTATAGACCCAAAGGAGCAATAGTGGAGTACTCTATCCATTCCTAAGGATTCAAACAGAGGGGTGACAATATTTCAAGGTGGATCATGCAGCAAATAGGTTATAGCTACCATCTACCATATTCGAAATACCAACAGTTATAAATAAGCATGCAATTTTGCAAAACAAACATTTTTCATCTCCCAAATCATGGGTTTCAATGTGATCAAAGGAAGGGGGAGGAACTTGCCATAGTTAGAATTCCCACCATGGTCAACAATAAAATTAAACTCCTCACCGATATGGAATTCGTCCACTATATGAACAAACATAAAAAATATGCAAAACTCTAAAATGCTCTAAAATGAATTATTTTACTACTGTGGATAGGTACTGTCTAAACATGTTTTATGGTGAAAGGATTTCTATTTTATCTCGATTTATTTGAGAGTTATGAATTTTATAAATTCAATACTAAACATAGGCTAATTATGTTCTGTGAAGTCTTATATTGCTGCATAAATATTATGTTCTCATGAGTTCAACAAAATTTAGTTCATAATTTTTAAAGCTAGTATGAATTTCTTATGAATTTTATAAGCTATGTGTCACATTGTAGTATTTCTTTGCTATACAAAATCTTAGAAGCATTTACATTACAGTACATTCCATAATTAAGAATATAAGATTATGAATCTAAAAAAAATAAAATCACCTAATTTCGAGTTGGAACCAATTTCCTATGAATTTTATAAGTTAGATTGTGCTTTATGTCAATTATCCTTTATACAAAATTTTAGAGATATTTCTTGTACTGTAAGTGGATATTTTTAATTTACAAAACTAAAGAGCATAATGTTGTGAGTCTACTGGAACTTTGTTCTTCTAAAATGGAGCTAGGATGAATTTTCTATGCATTTGTCAAGTTTGCTCGATTTTCAGTTAAATAGAAAATACTTTAGTTATTTTAGTTTGTATTTTCAGATTTTTAAGTAGATGGGTCCACAGGTCAGTCACTGAGTACTTTGCAAAAAGGTCCCTGGGTTTTCAAAAATCAACCCGCAGTACATGTGTTAAAAGTAAATTTCATTAACAGTTCCTATTGTTTTGTATTAATTACACCTAGGTCCTAGGCCCACAAGTCATCAAGTAGGAAGTTTACATATTGAGTCCTATATGGTTGTTTGAATTCTTAAAATGAAGTCCCTGTCTTCTACCTAGTTCATTCGGTGGAGAGGCTGAACAGGGAGGCACGGCGCGGCTTCGGCTCGCGGGCTCCGGCGGCGAGTGGCGCGACGAACGGCTTGGGAATCGTATAGCCTAGCACGACAAAGTCTTGATGACCCCCGGCTGAGCCTTGAACAGCGCCAGCAACAGCAGGAATAGCTCAGCAGCCGCAGTGTGTTTCGGGTCGACGACAGCGGCATGACCTAGCACATGCATCGCAATTGAGAGGCATGCATGGGGTTAGAGACCTTCTAGGGATGACAAATGTGCAGGGAATCGGCTTGGAGCTCACCGAAGAAGGAGGAATCGACGACGGAGGCGAAATACCGGTGACGCGGAAGAAAGTGGCCGATCTCCTTCCTCGGGGCATGGATCTCGGTGATTCTTGAGGGGTTTTGAAGAGGAGCTCGTGGAAGAGCTGATGGCGCGATGGCTCAGCTTGTGACGGTCCACGGCGGACGGAACCGTTGATGATGTTGCAGCGGCGATACATGGAGCGCGCTCTAGGGCATCGTCGGCACGGCGGCGTTCCTGTGCGTACACTTCATGGAATGGAACGAAATTAGGGGGAATGGAACCAGTGTTGAGAGTATAGTATGGAACAAGGATGAAGCAGAGATGACGGCGGCTTGACGACGATTGGCGACGGCTTCTTCTCCACGGCCGGCGACGAAAGAGAGGTGGACAGGGAGAGCTGGAGCTTTCTCCCTCGGTGCGACCAGTTCTGGGGAGGAGAGGAGAGCTGTGTGATGCAATTGAGAGAGTTTTGGGATGAAAAGGTGGCCAGCTGCCTCGGCCTTCCGGTGAGGATGGTGGCCGGTGTTCTGGCGCGTGTCCGACGCGTGGCGCGCGTTCCTGGGGTGGAGAGTGAGGTGTCAAGGTTGTGTGGCCGACACGTGGGTCCCATCATGCCCTGGGCCCGCTTGGCAGTGAGAGATGTGAGAGAGGTTGAGTGAAAAGCTGAAAAGTGGCTGTCTATGGCTGGTGAAATTCGAATTTTGATCCCAAGTTTAGTTATTTTACTGAGTTATTTTAATAGGGTGGTCAATTGTAAAATTGTAGTATGATACTTACTCTATGTTTTGGATCAAAGTCCTAGAGTCAAAAGAATTTTGGTCGAAATTTGGGAGAGTGCCAAAGTAGGCTCTAGAGAATCTGTAAATTTTCAGTTTTGGCTACATTAAGTGATTTATTTGAAGTAATTAAATATGTGATAAAATTAAACCAAATTTACAGTGAGTAGTACATATTAGATATTATTTGTATGAATTTTTTCATGATTTAATGTTGCACCAATATTTTTAAAAATTCACCAAACCTATCTTTATAGTTGTGTTCCTATTGTGTAAATGCAATTAGGTGATTGCAAAATTTTATTTAAGTTATGCTTGACCTGAAATGTTGTTGTTGAGCTTGAATTCCATTTCACAAAGCACAATCTCATATTGCATATTTATTTACATATTTATGTGTTATGTTAAGTGAGAGTTTAGGGTGATAATTAAGGTAAAATGTATTACATGAGAGTTGATATGTTTGTTCCCTTGTTGAGCTCTCGACATTATTTCAGATGAGAGGCCAAATTGTTTTTATGGAGTTTGACATTGTTCATGTTGAAATATTCAAGTTGTATGATTTTTAGATAATGATTTTCCAATAGTTAACATTAGCCCCTTTTAATTTAATAGTTTGCCTAAATTTTTAATTAATATTCATAAGACCTATTATGTAATGCAAATAAGATCCAAAAACACATTAAATACTCAAGTCACACTCAATACATTTATGCAAATACATGCACACACTATGTTTTACTTTCTTCTTAGGTTATCAATGAAAACGTTTTAAATTATTCTCAAATTTTCATAAGGGCACTAGCTATATTGGACTCATTCTAGGTTTTTAGTTAGAAAATTTTAGTATTTCTAATTCACGAAAACCATTTTCAACATTTTAGATGAAAGATTTCAAATTCATGATTTTGGGTATAAAAGATATATGAATTACAGATGACATTTGCTAGTAATTTTGTTCTACTATGAAATCTTTAATGAAACGAATGAGATGTTGCTTACGTTAAAGCGTAAGGGACAGTTATGACATTCTTGTTTTGATGCAAGAGCATTGCTTTTCCCAAGTAGGTTGCTACCTCGATCCTCCTTTGCTTGTGCAAATCCTAGATATGTGCTTGTTGTTCCTCTGGGCTCTTATCCTTTAGTCAAGGATCATCCGCACGGAGCTGCAATGTGTTGTGTCATGCAAACCCTCATTGGGTTGACGTAGCCTACAGGTTGCCTTGTGTCACGCCCAAAAATTCTCGAAACAGAATTTTAAGCTGAATGTGCATTAAAACCCGTGTCCAGGACTAGCCAGGGTATACAAACGACAATGTTGATACACCGATCCACGTCTTACAAACACAATAAAAGTCTTACAAAAATGCAGCGGAAAAACGAACGAGCTAAACAGCAAAACTTGACTTCTGTAGCGCAGCGACTCCAAACCATAGGCATCCTCAACGGTAGCACTAAGCCTACTCCTCCAAGAAGTCTTCCTCTGAACAACAATCCAACTCTGGGGTGGGGGAAAAAATTAAAGCAAGACTGAGCACTACCCACTGTACTCAGCAAGTCAGACCACAAGAGAGGGTATGAATGCAGTTATATCCAAAGGAGGCTAATGTTCTTTTGCACAAATAAGGTATTTAAAACAGTAGTTGAAAGTAGTAAAACTGTAAAATATAATTAATCAATATTAAACAAAACTGTCCAACGCTACACCACGTTGTGATAGGCCCAACCAACCACCTGTACTACACCAATTCCAACTTAAGTCAAATTATTACTGTGGGACTAATCACAATGAATCTGGTTGATCGCCCATAACCGCAGGCACGACTATTCGAATAGTTTTACTCTGATCAGAGGTGTACAACTATACCCACAAGACACAATTCCACGACACGTTATCATGTGCCGACATACCACCACGGTATAACAAAAAGGAACTGTGACAGGACCTTTCACATAACCCTCCCTAACCAATCGCACCACACTTCAGGTTTCGCCCCTACCCTTACAACCAAGGTAGGCAGCCCCCCTTGTGCCTAGGTGAATCCGAAAGCCGCATAGATCGTCGCAGGGCCCATCCAAACTCCATCACGTCCACCCTTGCCCGGGTACGTCAGAAAGAGAAAAGCTACACTACAAGCTCAGCCGTTGCCCACGCTAGCTTGTGGTAAGCACGCTAATTCTTCCAGGGTTTTCCCCGAACCGGTCCTTAACTGCCATGAACGCGTCTATCAAAACTATGCGTCCACAGCCCACCATTAATCATAATTTTAGTTATATTATTACCATAATAGTGCAGGTCCAATAATATCATTAATGAACCAAGGTAGAGAAATTATATGTGAGATTCCCCATAGTGATCTAGTTGGTCTAAGCATGGCTAACAATTTCCTAAACCAAAGTCTAATTAAATCAGTACCCAAGCTATCAATGGTGTGAGGTAGACAAAGCTAGAGCTGAGTATAGGTAGCCATCCCACATAACATTATAAAATAAATACAATATTTAATAGAAAGCGAGATGTTTTGCGAAATAGGTACAATATGATCAACGAACATGTATGACTTGCCTTGCTCTGGTGTTGGAGGGACCTCTGCAACAACTTCGAAGTAAAACGGAGCTTCGGAAACACCAAAATCTAAACGACAAACAAAGCACACAAGCAAAACAGGCTATAAGTCTACTGAAACAGGAAACAAAACCATTTTTAGTGGATTCTAGGCACTTTTATGAATTTACTGAGACTTGAATGGACTTAAACGGAGCTCGGATGAATTAGTTATGAATTTTAGAAGATTCTCTATGTTTCAAATATAAACAGAAAACTCCTTAATGATTTATTGCGCAATAAAATCCCAGGGCTGACGTCATCAAGGGGGTGTCAGTGCCGGCAAGCTGGCCCCACCTGTCAGTGACCCCAAGCGTGCGGTGCACGGTGGACCGGGTCCATGGAGGGGAGAGCGCGGGCGCACCACGTGGCGGCCACGGCGACCCGGCCGCGTGGAGATTGCGCCGACATGGCGCACACGTGGCGCTGCCGCGACGGCCACACGACGTCCACAGGGCACGTAGACAGACGGTTCCGATCTACCACGTGGCAGATCGAACGGCCCGGAGAGGCCGTTGACCGGGCACGGGTGCGGCCGAGTCGACCCGACCGGTAGTGGCGTGCGGCGGCAGAAGGGGCGACTGGTGATGATGCAACGGACGACAGTGCACGGCGCGGATCACGGTGGAGGACGACCGGAGGATGACGGCGCACAGCCAGAAGAAGAAGTGGAAAAAGAGAAAGAAAAGGAGGGAGGAAATCCTCACCGGAAGCGGCCGAAGAGGAGAAAGACGACGGCGGCGATGACGCACGGTGGCGGGATTTGTGGCGGTTGACGACGGACAGGTCGCGGCCGGCGGCGGCGAGTGCGATGGTGATTTAGGGCACGGGGAGAGGCGGCTTGAGCGAAAAATGAGAGACAAGGGCGGCGGCACACTTGAAAGGGGTGGCGGCGGCTCAAATCCGGCAGGATGGGGTGGAAAAGACGGTGGATGAGGCGGCGGCGGTTGTGGGGGTCAGATCCGACGACATCGCGAGGATGAGGACGGGCCCGATAGGTGGTGCCCACTTGTCGGTGACCCAGGGCGGTGCGGCGCGGTGCGGCTGCTGGGCCTTGGCCTTAGGCCAGCCCAGCGGGAGGGAGAGGGGGGCGCGCGCGGCTGGGCCGCAGCCTTCGGCCGGCCCAGCGGGAGGGGTGCGGTGGCGGAGGAAGTGGGCCGACGGCCCAAAAAAAGAAAAAGGAGGAAAAGAAAAAGAAAAGGAAGAAAAGGATTTTTCCTGGGATTAAATAATGCTGAGAATTCAATTAATTGGTTAAAAATTATTTCCTAGGCTCTGAAAATTTCACTAAAATTCCTGTTAGTGTATTTTAACATGGAGAACTCAAGAAAAATTCCACCATGCCAATTCCCATTATTAAATGCATTTATTAATGAGGGTTTAGCTCTAGGTTAAAAATTAAACATTTTCTTGGGTCTATTTATTAAGTGATTTTTAAGGCTAGGAAAAGGGAAACTTCAGGGTGTGACACCTCGCTCTTTCCGCATCATGGAATTGTGACCTACAGAATGGAGCTTAAATGAGATACAAGTTTATTTCATGTATTTCACTTGCACCAAACAAGAGTAAAACACTTACAGGCAAAACGCAGCAACGAGGTTGACATCCATTTTATTGAGCCTAAAGAGGGCGTGTTGGTCCTTGAAATCAATGACTAGCATCCCATTGGGTCCACTGAAGAATGTGTTTTCTGGGACCTTGACACTAATAAAATCGAGGCCCTTTCTAGCAGCTTTCATGTAGCATTCATGCATTACACGCATCTGCAGGGTTGATCCTGAATGACGTGCCATGGTAAGAATGGCTTCCCATATTCGTATTTTTCTGGCACCTCCTCAGATGTCCGAGACTACAACTCATCTACGCAACCTTGTACTGACATTTGCGAATTTGACAACTAATGAGGTTCTTCTTTCTTTCCGTCTGTTGGACCTCTCCCCTTGAAGGCTAAAAACGCTAACCTTACTTCATAAACTATCATTTCCTTCGCATTGTATGTTGAAATCATCTTCTGGATGAGGTGACAAGGTTCAAGGGTAGGAGTGACTGCGACAGATGTAGCTTTCTGGGGAGGTGAGACAGGTTGCGCAAGAGCTGATTGTGGTGTAGGAGGAGATTGATGAATGGGATCAAGTTTTTCAACAGGTGGCGGCGGGGTGAGGGGACTTGAATAGGAGATGGAGGTGGGGATTGTGGACAATGTGGTGATACCACCAGATTTGGGGAATCCAGTGGCGAAGGTGGTCCTGGTGGGGAAGGTGGTGCAGGAGTGATAGCTGTCAATGGTGCTGATGGAGTTGGGGTTGATGGTGGTTGTCCGGCTAGGATGATGTCTCGATGACGCCAGAATATCAACTGGTTAACTACATTTCTGAGCATTTCTATCCCTCTGGTGCTAGGATGTCTAGCTCTAACGAGGTATGCTCGGCATGGACCTGTCCCACTTGAACCCTTGCGTAATCGTTTGGAATTGGACTGTTGTGGAACTGTCGGTCTGGTATCGCAAAGTCAGTTCCAATCTCCTTTGTCTTCCCAGCTCTGCCTATCGGAATGACAAGACTGCATGATGTCGGGCTGATGATAAGATCAACGGGGTAGGGAGTTATTTCAGATGACCCGACACTGCTTGGCATCTGAACTGTTTGCTGAGATTCAGGAAATATGTTAGGAAATGTAGTCGGATTCTATGCCGTCAAAGAGTAGAAATGTTCCTTCAATTGTGTGACTATTTTTTCTTCCAACTTCTCTTTGTACCTGTCCTGCCTCTTGTAACTCTTGGAGTCCTATGGAAATCCTTCCTACCAACTGGTCCTTGACCCTACACCTCTCACCCTTCCGGAAAGCTCGAGGTTGCCCAATGCCGCTATGAGTTGATTGTACTCCCTTTTGGCAACGAACTCCCCTATTTTCTCCTCAGTGATCTGCTGGAGACTAGAGGTCACCCGCTCAATATCAGGACTCTCAAAAAGGATCTCAGCCTCATCGGTCACTTGCCTCGTGTTTTGTGCCCATACCCATTTTTTGCTCCGTTCCTGCAGGGGGTTGACCAGCAGTGGTTTTGCCTTCAGCTGCAAACTTTTTTTTCGTTGCTTGCCATTGGTCTACATGGCCATTGTATCTGCTCGACCCCAATCAGTGCGGATATTTGTATTTCTTTTTCCTCCTCGCCAACGCTTCTGGTGATGTCATCTTCATGACGAACTGATCCCATTCGGCCTGCGAGATATTGCCATAATCCTTGAATGGAGACTTGTTCTATTGAACGTAGTAGTACATGTTCATATTGGACTTCCAATGCCTTCACCGATGACCCATCGTCTTCAATTCAAACCGCCTTCCCCGAACCTCTGAACCAGGCGGGCAGACAAAGGTATTTTTATAGCTTATTCCACATAAGGGTCTTTAACATTGGGAGCCTCTTGCTCCCACGTCCATACATTTAATGGGTTGTGAATTCTGGCCATAGTCCCGCATGTGTTGCTAAACTTTGACATCGCCACCCTTGGCTCAACGGGCTTCCCATCTCCAATTAGAGCGGTTATGTAGTACGTTTCCTATGGCAGTTGGTTTTTACTTCTCTCGCTACGTCTTCTCTTTGCACGTCCTCCAGCACTTGCAAACGTCTTTGTAGGATCTGGTGTGGACGTTGTTGTGTCCATCTCGATTTTAGCTACAGCAGCAGTCTGGGCCGCCTTTTGTTTCGAGCGGCAACGTGTAGCCATCTGCATGAACAGATCATTACGAACCATTAGACACCAACGATCTCGTTGTACACTAGTTACAAAATGGAATAACAATTCTCCAGACTTATTGCTTGCTCAATAGGTACATAGTCAGGGTCATCCTCGCGAGGCGTCACTTGCGTAATCTCTACCAGAAAAGGATCATTGGGGGTTAGCCACATGCCTTCGCTAGACGCATCTTCTCTGCCTTCAGGTGCTACGGGTGTTTCAGAGGAAACTTTGTCGTTCGACATTTGTTGTACGGTCAATCTTCACAATATAAAATTTTGCATCTTAAATTTAAGACATCACAAATTAGACAAATCATCCTAATTAAAATACGGGATGGTGTAATAGAACTCTAATTTTCACATCTTATAAATTTCCAAATAACTCTAATTTACTCTAATTCTCACATCTTATAAATTCTCACATAACTGTAATTTACTCTAATTTTCACATAACTCTAATTTTCACATCTTATAAATTTCCACAAAACTGTAATTTACTCTAATTTTCACAGAACTCTAATTTTCACACCTTATAAATTTCCACATAACTCTAATTTACTCTAATTTTCACATAACTCTAATTTTAACATAATTTTCGCATAACTCTAAGTTTCATCGTAATTTAATCATCATAATTTTCATCACAATTTAATCATCATAATTAAATTATCATAGTTTTCATCACAATTTTCACATAACTCCAATCATCATAATTTTCACATCCTTCATCAACAAATCACAATGCTCACATATGCACATCACAAAGTGTAAGAAAAATCCACACATCTTCACATCTCACATATACACATCACAAATCTATATCACATCTCACATATCCTCACATATGCACATCACAAAGTGTAATAAAATTTTTTAAAAATAATTACCGGGGAGATGAGGAGATGGCCGAAGGCTCGAAGAAGGGGGTCAGCCGGCATGGAAGAGGAGTAGCTACGGTTGGTCGGTGAGGCGAGGAAGCAGTCAGCGAGGAAGAGAAGCGGCGATGGTCAGTCCGGCGAGGAAGAGGAGCAGCAGCGGTCAGCCAACGGCGACGAGGCTGCTGATTGTGATGAGGCGGCAGATGACAAGGAGGCGGCGGTCGGCGAGGAGGCAGTTGCGGCGGCGATAGCGCAAATTTTGGTAGCCTGGCGGCGCTAGGGTTCGTGGGCTCTAAGACTTGGAAATTTCCAAGTCCTGCGCCCACCTTATATAGGACTCCATCATCGCGTACAATCGGCTTAAGGCTCTGCACACAAAAATGATCTTTCCGTGCGGGCACCTTAATTGGACCGCTTGGAAAGATTCTCTTTGCGTGTGTTTTCCTTAAGTCCCCGCATATGAAAATGATCTTTTTGTGCGGTTTCCTTTAGTACCCGCACGCGAAAATGATCTTTACATGTGATTGCTTAAGTAAACCGCACGCAAATGGTCTTTTTCAAAAATTTGCAAAAAATATGTTTATATAAAAAAATATGCATAACTAATTGGTTATTGCTACAAAAGTATTGAGAGCTGGCCTAAAAAAAATCCAAAATAATTGTAAATCCCTTACAAATATAGTACATATCAACTGATTTAATCACGACATCATAGAAGCTGACATGCATGTCCCTGACGTACCCATCTCATCATGGACTAATAGCAAACCATAATCATTACACAGTGCATACATAAATTCTTAACTACAATACATGCATTTCCAAAACAAATTCATTACAAAAATAAACTACCATTTCATAGTTTTGGCAACACCATCGACCCGCACAAACAAAAACTTCTCTTCGTCAAGGGTTTGCTCTATGCGCTTGATCCGCTTAGGAAGATCGGTGAATAATGGTACGTCATCGTATTGGTTGTAATCTGTCGTGTCTTCAATGTTGTCAATGCCAATGATGTGTTGCTTTCTGGATACATCAATGTCCATCCTCTCATCGGAATGGTCCTTCACATAGAAAACCTGTGCAACACGCTCAGCGAGGACCCACGGATCATCGTTTTGACCTATTTTACTGCGTTTCACAACCGTAAGGCCGTAGTAATCCAGGGAAACGTCTATTGTGTCTTTCACCCAATGGCATCGAAGCACAAGGATCTAGATGTTTATTCGTAGTCAAGTTTCCAAATTTCTTGTACGACCCCGTAGTATAATTTCTTCTGCCCTGTTGTGTTGAATGCTTCGAAACAAACTCCACTATTATGTGTTGAGCTTTTCTTGTCCTTGATTATCGTGTAAAACATATATCCGCCGATGTCATACCCTTGCCATGAGGTCACAAGGCTTGACGGGCAAGCCACCAGCCTTTGCAAGGTTTTTTCCTCAAGGGATTCACCAACCGGCAGGTTTTGATCCTTCAACCATCGCGAAAAACTACACTTCTGTTCTTTCGAGACCCAATCAACGGACCGTCTGGGGTTGAATGCTCTAATCTCGTTCATGTGTTATTCAATGTAGGGCTCAACGATGGTGAGCTGTTGCAGCACGCTGCTATGTGCTTCCGCTACTGCTTTGTATTCGTTATCATAGAAACGTTTATTGCCTACGGTCCCCTTCCCAATTAACCTTCCCTCGTGTGGAGCAGATGGTATGCCAATGGGATTGACATCCTTTATGTAATCTATACAGCACTCAACAACCTCATCAGTTGTGTACCCCTCTATCATCAATCCCTCTAGGTGAGCATAATTGCAGACATACCCTTTCAGAACCAACATGTACTGCTCGTGCACCCACATTTGATGTAGGTATAGAGGACCAAGTTCAGTAATCTGAGGGGCGATGTGAACAATCAGATGCTCCATCATATCGAAATAAGATGGAGAAAAATACATCTCTAGCTGGCAAGCTGTCCCGACCGCGAATGCCTAGAGGGGTCCTAATTCCTTTGGATCAAAAACCTTCTATGAAATTCGATTAAAAAAGTAGCACAACTTTGTTATCACTACCTTAGTGTGAATTAGCTTGACCACGCTTATAGCGAAAGGGAGGAAGACAGTTAGCATCTTATCACAGTTATGAGCATTGTATGTAGAGATGGTCAAATCTTTTCATTGATACTAGTTTCCTGATGTTGGATGAGAAACTAGTAGGCACTTTCAAACTATACAAGCATCTACAGAAATCATTTTTCTCTTCTGGTGTCATTGAGTAGCATGCTTGTGGAATCTCGATCTTCCCATTTGCTAGCTCTTTTGGGTGAAGGTCTTGCCTTATGTCCAAATTTACTAGGTCGGAACGTGACTTTAGTCCATCCTTTGTTTTACTCGGGATGTCTAGTAAGGTGCTAATGGTGCTGTCAAACATATTCTTCTCGAGGTGCATTACATCAATGGCATGACAAATCATCAGGTCTTTCTAGTATGGCAGGTACTTGAAAAAGATTGAGTGCTTCTTGGAAGGCAAAGTATTTTCCTCTGTTGCTTTCTTCCTCTTGCCTGCCTTCTTCTTCCCCTTCCCAAATACGACCTTAATACTCTTTGTCATGTCAAAGACTACAATACCACTTCGTGTTTCAGGGGCAGACCCATTCTCTACTATCTTGTCAAATAATCTAGCCATCGCACAGTACTTGTGTCCTTACGGTAAGAACCGATGATGACGCATGTAAACTATCTTGCTTGAGGACGTTAGGTACTTGTACGACATGTTGTCGAGACATATAAGACATCCAGTCTTCCCTTTAATCCGGCCTGAGAGGGAAAAGTTCGCTGGTAGGTCGTTGTTGGAAATAAATATGATAGCACTCAGAGTAAAGTACTCCCGGCGGTATTCATCCCACACTCGTAACCCTTCTTTTCACATATCTTCCGTATCCTCCATCAAAGGTTTAAGAAACACATCTATGTTGATCCCAGGTTGTTTTGGCCCTTGTATAAGGATAGTCAACAGAATGTATTTTCGCTTCTAATAAATCCATGTAGGAAGGTTGTACATGGTGAGCAGAACTGGCCAAGTGCTATGTGAGCTGCTTAGGTCACCAAATGGGTTCATTCCGTCCATGCTCAAAGCAAACCTTACATTTCTCGGATCTTTAGCAAATTCTGGATGTATTGAATCAAAGGTTTTCCACTGCCAAGCATCGGCAGGATGTCGAATCATACCATCCGTCTTCTGGTTCCCTTGATGCCATCTCATCAGCTCGACATTGGCAGGATTTGAGAACAGGCGCTTCATGCGATCTTTCACTGGCAAGTACCACATCACCATGGCCAGAATCTTCTTCATTGTATCCATAGATGAATCTGGGTCGACAACCTCACTATCAGAGGCTCCGTTACCCGTTTTGTGCCGACTCGTCCCACAGGTTGGGCACCTGTCCAAGTTAGCGTATTCCTTGCGGTACAGTATACAATGATTTACACATGCATGGATCTTTTGAACACCTAGAGATAATGGACATATCAGTTTCTTCACTTGATACATGTTGAATGGCAACAAGTTAGGATTAGGAAGCATAACTCTCAAGAGATCCATCAAATCGTTGAAGCTAGTATCGGACTATCCGTGCCTAGCCTTCAATCTAAGAAATTCTAGCACAGAATGCAACATCGTATAATCCTTGTCACATCCCTTGGATTCATTGTAAAGAAGATCCTTCGTTGATTTCTGCAATGCCTCCTAATTGTCTAACCCTCGCGCTGTAATAGTTAGGATCTCTAGTTCAGCGTGGCACAATATATCCTCCATGTCAAAATCAGCCTCTATATCATCAATACCAAAGTCACCAAATTCATCCATCGTTTCACGAGACATGTCTTTAATTATAAAATTTTCTACCTCATCAAAGGAAATATCACTAGTCTCTTCAGGAACGACGACTTCCCCGTGATAGTTCCATACCTTGTAATCATCTTTAAATCCACACTCTACTATGTGCCTCAAAATTTCCTTCGGGTCTTTCGACATTTTCTAATTCTTACAATCAAAGCATGGACAAAAAATGTCCCTCCTATTTTCCCTCAAAGCATGTGTCTTTTCCTAATGTGACACATTTGCATATTGAGCTTTAGAAGTTAATGCGTAGAAAGTATAGATTCCCAACGATTTTGTTTCGTATAGCTGCACCTAACATATACTCCCCTTCTTATGAGAAACATGACAGCGAGCGTTTATCCAATGATTTCCCCTGCGACAAATACGCGTACCACACACACACCAATCGAACTTTCACCACAGCATGCAATCGACTAGTGTGATGAACAAGTGCTTGGGAGATGGTAATACGTTTCTCCATGTCCGTGCTGAGCTCACGACAGTACGTGCAGTATGCCGGTGGGCGGCCGAGGTGCGTGTAGAATGCATCAGTGCTTTCACTATCTGTATCGGTAGCGTATCACGATTTTAGTTAGATATGGATGATCTAATTTATATTTATTTTTAAATATTATAAATTTAACAAATATAATATATAATAGAGATATACAATTGATTAAATGTGTAACATGATATATTCACTGCAACGATACCCCTCATCTGTGTCGGGCTGAAACCCACATCTGTGTCAGGTATGGCGCACGACACAGCGCAAAGGTCAGTGATGTGAGGAATCATCTCAAACGGGCATAAGTCCGTCACGGATGAAGCTATCTCAATCGGGCCTCAACTAATGCCCGTCACCGATAGCTTTGACCGAGACGACCAGTCAAACTATAGCCCGTCACGGATGACTATCTCAATCGGGCTACAACTAGCGCCCGTCACGGATGACTGTCTCTCTCGAACGGGCCTAAACAGAAGCCCGTCACAGATGACTATTGTTCTTAATCGGGCCCCAACTACAGCCCGTCACAGATTACTGTATTCTCAATCGGGCCTTAAGTTACAGCCCGTCACGGTTGACTATAAATCAATCGGGCTTTAACTTATAGCCCGTCACCGATGAGTATGACCACAAAAAAAATAAATACTGTTTTTGGCTAGCCTCAGGCCTGTGCTAGCCATGCCCGTTGCAAAATAACAGAAATACATCCCAGCATCCCCATCTGTTAACGACGAAATTTGGTAAATCATGCATTGGATTCAGAGTTAAAGCCGAAGCCGATTGGAGGAGATAAGCGATTACAGAAAACAGAGTATGAATCGGCTGCAAGCCAAATCGGCTACGGTGTGCATCGGCTGAAACAGAATCGGACAAGGATAGCCGATGTAACCGATTCCGATGAGGAGATGGCAGGATCATTGTCGGGTTCGGTTGGTGTGCTCCATGAGGGTTGCCACGTACGGATTGAGTCCGAAGAAGGCAATTGTATCTATTAATTAGGATATTTGTTAGTTTCCTTTTATCTTTAGGAAAGTGTGTTTAGTGTCCCTTAAGGACTTTATGTGTTTCTTTTATCTTTAAGAAAGTTTCTTTCTTGTCCTACAAGGACTAGTATCTCCCCATGGGTATAAATATGTACACCCGGGGTTATTGTAAGGAATCAACTCTCGATCAATACAATTCGGCGCATCGCCACCTTTTACTCTGTTACGGTTTATTTATCAACCGGCGGAATTTGGCACCTGACGCGGGGCTACATCGGCTGTCGATCTCCGGCGAAGGGGTAAGTCCAATGTTCCGACGGTTCAGGCAATTGGATCATCTACGTCGGCGTCGTTCAAGGCTGCATCAGATATTCGACCTCTTGGATTGCTCTGGTTTGGATGATATATTTGCCTGGCTATTTATCATATGTCTTCTGTTAATCTAGTATTAGCATCTCGATTTAGTTTTATCGGCTGCTTCTCGTTTTAGGGTTTCTGCCGGTATCGGCTAAATCGTTTTGCTAGATTAGATTAGCTTAGGCATCTACCACCCTGAAAATCAGTCAAGGGCTTGATCATCTAGATACCGTGTTTCTTTACATACTTAGTGCTGCATCAGTCGAGTTTGACCTACTAAGTCGTGCTTAGAATCATGAATCTCTAGCCTGCTTTTTGATTGCTGATAAGGGTTTCATCGGGGTTTCAGCCGATGAGTTATCTGGACGTTGCATCGGCTTATAAGGATTGCATATAAGTCGAATTTAGCCGATAACAACAAAGGTTTCACCATTTAATCTAATCTTGTGGATTTTATGGCATTGGATCTATGTTAGATTCACTTCATCGGCTATGCTATGAATATATATAATCTCTCTCTTGAGGTGTTTTTAGACATAAGTGATTTATACTGTCTCGGCGCCCTGTCCGATCTATCCCAATCACTTGGTTTAAATATATTTTGAGATTTAGATTATGTATCATTGATATCTACAGCCGATCGAGTATGTCTAACTTTCGTTTCACTTTATCAAGTCATTGCCGATCTAATGCATATTATCATCAGCCGATTGTCTCTTTGTCAAGTGTCAGAATCTACATTGAACACATAGCCGATAGCTCAAAACCCTATCGCTATCGGCTGTTATCAAGATCGGCTGGAATTATTTCATCGGCTATGTTGGCCGATCGGTTCTTTGATCTGTCGTTTGTTTATCTTGTCAGTTGCAGGATCAAACTGACTGGCACGCCCGCATCTCACTAAGATTTGGACCTGCACCGGAGCTAAGCAGATCTCCCAGGCCAGTGTGTGTTTTTTGCATCAACACCATCCCAGCATCCCCATCCCAACATTCACATATATTCACATATATTCACACATCCGAGCATCCCCATTCACATATATTTTACAGAAATAACATCCATATTCACACATGCATACTGGTCACATGCATAGAGATAACAAATATAATAAACATCAATATTACATAATAACATGTGTTTGACAATTCAAACAGGACGTTAAAAAATGTTCATCACTTACACTTGAACCCTAAACATTCCTTTAGGGTGAATAATTTCGCGGAGGACGAAGTCGGCAATCTCCTCACGAATATCCTCAAAGCTGCTACCCGGATCCTTTAAAAATTTGTCCTACATGTACATAATTCGAAATTAATCGAACGATCTTTACATATATATATATATATATATATATATACTTCAATTTAGTTACAACATGTCAGGAATGAGACCACAAACCTCCAATTCAGCCAAAGTCTTCACCTTTTCTTTGCACAAAAGGCGCATGTTGTGGCAGATATGGAATCCGCACTGGTCGCCTATTTGTTGTTTGACTGGGAAGTCCTTCTTGTGGATAAGAGTGTCCTGCCCTGTCTTTCGAAGGCCTCCTTTTTGCACATATTGGCCCTACGCTTCATCTATTGCGAGTTGAATCAGGGTCCAATCGTACAGTTACTTGTCAATTTTGGAGTTTAAGTAGTGGCATGTACTCCACTTAGGCGTTATTACCAGTAGGATCCAATGTTCACTGCGGCATTAAATTAGTTAAAGTTAATACTAAAGCTAGACGTGTAATGCAATGTATTTAGGAAACACACTTACTATTGATTGTAGGCGCACATGATGTACTCCTTGTCTTGTCGGGCCCAGAAGGTGTCAAACAAGTAGTTTACCATTCCACTACGGTCCCCTTGAAGATTTGTGACATTGACTACCTGAGGATCAAGGAAGGCAACTTCCGGTGCATTCTTGAGACACCACTTCCAACTATACCTACACGCAAGCCAAACGCTCTTATAAGCATGTTACACGGATTGAGATGAATAATTTTCGTGAGCAAGAGTACTTACAAGGAGTAGCATTTGAGGAGGGTTGTG
The DNA here is from genome assembly GCA_008326285.1 of Oryza officinalis. Lineage (NCBI taxonomy): Eukaryota > Viridiplantae > Streptophyta > Magnoliopsida > Poales > Poaceae > Oryza > Oryza officinalis. The sequence goes on along the minus strand of BDMV01000006.1, from coordinate 27,258,998 downwards.
TCCACCGAGCGGAGCCTGTAGAGGTCGAACAGATCCTTGAAGTCTATCACGATAAAATTTGATGGCCCAAGGAATGGCGCTCTGGCGCCTATTATATCATTTTCTCTATTCTTCCTCCTCACGTTAGATTTCTCCATGTAGTACATGTGTAGCTCCTTGCAAGCGGTGCCCATCGTTGCTAGCACGTCGTCTCCAACCAATGGCATGCCTAGTTGGAAGGACGATGGAGGTACGGGCTTCCTATGTGTGACGGGCCCCTTGCTCAGATCTAACTTTGTTGGAACAAGACGTGAGAGGTGCAGCTTTCCTTTTCCTCGTACCCCTGCAGCAGGTTTCTCGATAGCTCTTCTCTGGGGGGGAAGAATGTGCCTTCCTGCTCTTCTTCATGGGTGGGGGTTTAGTGATCGCCATGCTATCGGCCTTCATAGGCTCGTCCCCAAAGTCCGTGTCGTACTGTAACTGGACATCGTCAATTTCATGACGACCGGGAGCTACAGGGGTTGAAGGAGCAGGGGCAGTTTGTACTATCAGACGACCGCTTGGTGCAGTGCTTGGCCTCGGGATCACCCTTATATCAATGAGGTCCTTGGGCCATTGGATGAATGTTCCATGTGCATTTCCAAGGGTTAGGACCTCGTCGTTCGGTGGCAGAGGGAGGGGGAAATGATCGAATTCGGGCTTCACCGAGTCAACTTGCACTTTCGCATAATCAGCCCTAAGTTGCGCCCCATGCACTCTTGTCTCCGTGGTCGGCTTGAAAGCAAGGCCCTCAGCTGCAGGAACCGAGAAGGTCGGCACCACCCTTACTGTCAGGGTGCAGCTAGTTGGTTCCTGCGATAGATTCATAAATATTGTTAGAATAGTACTTACCATATGGTTTCGTTAAGAACTCTATGCGTACTATATTATCGTACCGTTATTTGGTCGACGGCGGCGGGGACCGATGGCGGATCTTCCCCCACCTCAGTTGATGCACAATTGCTGCGCCTCTGCGTGGGACTAGCTAAATCTTGTTGCGTAGCAGCAGCGGCAGCCACCGGGAGATGTTGCTCTTCTCGAATCTCTTGCCTGATACGGGCCCTCATCGATTCAAGCTTTTCGTCGAATTCAAAGCTCAATTCGGCTCTGACCTGCTCCCGGATTTGAGCGGCAAGGCGGGCATCTTTCTCCGCCTTCGTGACTGTCTGCTTCTTGTACTGCCACGCATAGTTTGGAAATCCAACTTTCCATGGTACGTTTGCGCCAAGTCCCCTTGTCCGTCCACGGTGTTCCTTGTTGCCCAACGCTTTACTGAGGATGTCGTCCTCGTGTCTTTGAGAGCTGACCTCTTGCGAGGCTTCTTGGGAGGCAACCAACTCCTTCTGCAGTTCAATTGAGATCGGATTCAATGAAAAGTTCAGGCTGAAACAGTGCGAACAAATATTGAGATTAGGCACTTACTATATTATCGTACACTTGTTGATCTTGGGGATTTGGAAGCGAAACTATCCCATGTTCATTTTTCTGGTACCTCGCCCGAGCCCAATTCCTTGCACGTGGGTGTGGGATATCGGCAAACACCGGCGGTGTGTTCGCTGCTGCTGCCGCTTCATCCTCCTCTTGCCATTCCTCTAGCTTCCCGACATATCTTGCGGTGCCTAGCCGGTGCGGGTGCACGTTCCTGGCCTGCAGTGCTCAAAAAGTTTCGCTTCTGGCCCAGGATTCTGGGGTCGACTTCTTCTCGTAGAATTGCTCCCAAGCTTCAGCCGTGATGAAGGGCCATTGCTCTGTTGGATCAGGGGTCGTCAGATTTAAGACAAACTCCGTGACCAGCCTACTCTTGAAGTTCTTCCAAACATTGCCCATAGTCTTGAAAGCAGCCCGCTTGAGACGGTCCTCGTCAGCTGCAGGATACTCGAAGCGTTCCTTGAATTTGAGCCAAGCTGCGTTCTTCTCCGCTTCGGGCACATGCTTGATGTCATCAACAAGGATTGTGAAGTTTTCCCTCGCTAGGACACCGCACGTCGACCTAAACTTGGCCAGGACAGTCCGAGGATGCGTCGGCAGTCCAACCTGGTTCACCTCTGCTATGGTATACCGTTCCTTAGGGATTTTGTTCCCTGTCCTACGACTCCGTGCCCTTGAGGACCCACTAGTTGTCGTCGACATTGGTTCACCTTGCTGAGACATCGTCTAAATAACTTAGAAAATAACAAAGTTAATTAATTTTGTAAACAAATTTGTTTGTACGTACTAACTTTGATATTATAGATCCTTGGCACTAAACTACTCTACTTTACTTGATTCCTGGCTCGACCTCGAGCTTCAGACCCTAGGCACCCCGGATTCTGTGATGATTTGATAACTTAAATAAAAGTAAAGTATAACCTAACTCACCCTAAAATCACTAAAATAACTAAGTGCCATCATATCTAAATACGAATTTCACTAAATACGGATAAAATAACCTAAAAATAGAGCCTAAAAGTAAAGTATTTTCATTAAATTAATTCAAAATCACTAAAATAACTAAGTGCCATCATATCTAAATACGGATAAAATAACCTACATTTCACTAAAATCACTAAACTTAACTAAAATAACCTACATTTCCCCTAAAATCACTAAAATAACCTAAAAGTAAAGTATTTTTCATTAAATTAATTCAAAATCACTAAAATCACTAAATGAGCTAACCGGCGGCGGCGCTTGCGGAGGAGGCCGGCGGTGGCGTTGGCGGACGAGGAGGCCGGCGGCGGCGGCGGCGGTGGCGGACGAGGAGGCCGGCGGCGGTGGTGGCGGACGAGGAGGCCGGCGGCGGCGCTTGCGGACGAGGAGGCCGGCGGCAGCGGTGGCGTACGAGGAGACCGGTGGCGGCGGTGGCGGACAAGGAGACCGGCGGCGGCGCTTGTGGACGAGGAGGCCGGCGGTGGCGCTTGCGGACGAGGAGGCCTCTGCTAGGGTTCTCTGACTTAGAAAAATTTTCGTGCTCTCTCTGCTAGGGTTCTGTGACTTAGAAAAATTTTTGATCCAGATCTAGATCAAGATGCAGTGTTCTGTGATATCTCAATCGGGCGTAAACAAAAGCCCGACACGGATGACTCATCCGTGACGGGCTCTAGTGTAGGCCCGATAGAGATGACGTCATCTCTATCGGGCCAAAACTAGCGCCCGTCACGGATGATAGCATCCGTGACGGGCCATAATTTAAAGCCCGATAGAGATGACGTCATCTCTATCGGGCTTTAAATTATGGCCCGTCACGGATGATGTCATCCGTGACGGGCGCTAGTGTAGGCCCGATAGAGATGACGTCATCTCTATCGGACCTACACTAGAGCCCGTCACGGATGAGATTTGACTCCTGTTCATCATTGACCTGAACTTTAAATAAATAACTGCAAAAAAATACTTCACAATGAAAATTCACTATTTTTTCATTACTCACAATAATTAACTTATTATCCCAAATAATTAAGTGAAGTACAATAATTCACTAAATTCACTAAATTCGCAATAAAAATTATTACAAGTTGCACCAATTTACCTAAGCTTTTTTTACTAATACAAAATACTTCATGTGTACAACGGGATGGGTCACAAGGTTATGCCTTCCGTATGATCTGATCGAGTATATGCCACTGGCTCTTGTGGATCATCGTCAAGGTCGATTTGAGGTCGTACATGAAGATTCTGGTTGTATTCTTCTTCGTCGACGACGTTGTCAACACCAACAATTCGGCGCTTGCCATCCCTCACGATGTGCATCTTCTTGTTCGCGGGGTCCTTTATGTAGAAAATCTGCTCGACCTGTTTTGCAAGTACGAATGGTTCGTCAGCGTATCCAACCTTGGATAGATCTACTAAAGTGAAGCCTTCCTTATCGACTTTAACACCAGTGCGTATATTGACCCAACGGCATCGAAACAAAGGAACCTTGAACTTCACGTAGTTCAGCTCCCAGATCTGCTCAATGCGGCCGTAGTATGTGTTCGACCCCACTTGATCCTGGAAGGCATCTATACGGACTCCGCTGTTTTGCACTGTGCTTTTGTCATCTTGCTGGACGGTGTAAAATGTGTATCCATTAATATCGTATCCTTGACATGTGTCTATGGCCCAACATGGTCCCATTCCCAACAAGTGTACAGTCTCATTTGGGATTTCCGTCGACATGGTGACACGATTCTTGAACCATGCGTTGAACCGAGAGTTATGTTCTCTGTTAATCCACGTCTCAGATCGACCCGTGTTCTTCTGCCGGATTTTGGCTAAGTGCTCCTCAAAGTATGGGCTAACTTCTGCCATATGTTGGAGCACAGCAAAATGAGCCTGCTCGTAGGAAGCTTGATCGGGCCTAATTCTTTTCCTCCCGATTGTGCCAGCACCTGACAACCTTCCTTCATGACGAGACGCTGGAACTCCGATAGGCTCGGCCTCGGACATGTAATGCACGCAGAACTCACAATGACCTCCTCGGTCGTGTAGCCTTCAATGATGCTCCCCTCCGGTTTTGCTCTGTTCCGAACGTATGCCTTCAGAACTCCCATGTACCTCTCGAACGGGTATATTTCTCTTAGAAAAGCCGGGCCACATAGTTTTGTTTGCTTCACAAGATGAACAGGGAGATGAACCATGATATCAAAGAAAGACAGTGGAAAAAACATCTCCATGTGGCAGAGGGTATTGACAATATCGGTCTGCAACCCATCTAGATCTTCGGGATCTATAACTTTTTGTCCGATGGCATTGAAAAAGGCGCACAGACGTTGGATTGTATGAAGGACTTTCGGTGGAAGAATGCCTCTGATAGCAACTGGCAAGATTTGTGTGATTAGCACGTGGCAATCGTGCGACTTCATTCCAACCAGTTTTAGGTCTTCCGATTTGACGTACTTACTAATCCTCGCTGAATAGCCCAATGGAACATTAATATCTTTCAGGCATGATAACATTGCGATCTTCTCATCCTTCGACAGTGTATGGCAAGCTGGAGGGAGGTACACTCTATCTGTCTCTGCATCTGTTACGGGCTGGAGTTCACTACGAATGTTCATTTCACTGAAATCAAGGCGCGCGTTCAACCCGTCCTTTGTTTTGCCGGGAATATTCAGCAGCAGGCCAACCAAACTCTCACACACATTCTTTTCTACATGCATGAGATCAATGCAATGACAGACCTCAAGATCTTTCCAGTAAGGTAATCGCCAAAATATGGACTTTTTCTTCCACATACCCTTGTCCTTTGCCTGACTACGTTTTCTTTTCTTCCCAAACTCGTTGGTTATGTCCTTGACCAAGTTGTGGACCTCATCTCCGGACAAATCCTTGGGAGCAGGCTAAAGTTCTCTCTTACCGTTGAAAATATTCTTCTTCCTTCGAAATGCGTGACATAGCGGGAGCCACCTCCTATGACCCATATAAACCATCTTTCGTGATTTCTTCAACCACCGGCTGCGTGTATGTTCCATGCAGTCGGAGCATGCCTTCTTTCCTTTCACGGTTTGGCTAGAAAGATTACCGAGGGCGGGATAGTCATTAATGGTACAGAACAGTAGAACTCGTAGCTTGAAATTCTCCTGACCATATGCATCCCAAGTTTCCACACCTTCTTTCCAGAGCATCTCAAGATCGTCCATAACAGGCTCCAAGAACACATCGATATCATTACCCGGTTGTTTCGGTCCTTAGATTAGCAAGCACAGCATAATATATTTTCTTTTAAAGCACAACCATGGCGGTAGGTTAAAGTTTGAAATAAGAACTGGCCAGGTGCTGTGAGTACTACTCATGTCTCCAAAAGGATTCATGCCATCTGTACACAGACATAGCCTCATGTTTCTGGGGTCGGCAGCAAAGTCTTTGTGTTTTTGATCGATATTCCTCCATTGAATCGAATCCGCTGGGTGTCTTAGCATACCGTCGTTCCTTCTCTCCGTGGCATGCCAACGTACTAAATTTGCCTCCTTGGGGTTTGCAAATATTCTTTTGAAACGATCAATGATAGGTAGATACCACACAACCTTCGCGGGACCACCCCGCTTTGATTTTTTTCCTTCGTCAGGACTTTTCTTACGCTTGTATCGAGAGGCCTTGCATACAGGACAAGCATCTAACTCCGCATATTGCTTGTGGTACAATATGCAGTCGTTTGGACAAGCGTGAATTCTACGGACCTCTAACCCCAGGGGACACAAAACCTGCTTTGCTTCATATGTCGTCTCGGGCAATGTGTTCCCATCGGGCAGCATGGCCTTCAAAATTTCCAAAAGCTCTATGAAACTCTTGTCTGTCCATCAACTACTTGCCTTCAGCTTCATTAGGTCCAAGGTAGCTGATAATTTGGTCTGCTTTGCTTTGCATCCGGCGTACAGAGGCATCTGCGAGTCACTGACCAACCTGCTGAACTTTACGGAATCTCTCTCGTTGTAAGCTGGATTCTCAACATCACGTAACATGTCTTGCAGCAGATCATGATCAACATCAACCATTTCACCGCCTATTGGAGAAGGTACAAACATGTCATGCTCATCTTCATCTTCCTGATTTTGCGCACCAGTACTGTCTGCAGCTGCACCACTTCCTGATTCCTGCTCTCCATGCTTAACCCAACATGTGTAGCCCTCCATGAATCCTCGTTGTATCAGATGAGCGTGTACGTCCATTCGGCTATCAAACATATTCTCATTCTTGCAATCTGCACATGGATAACACATGTAATCGCTGTTTCTTCTTTTCCTATCCTCCTCCGCGATGTTAATAAAATTTAATACCCCATTTCTATACTCTTGACTATGACGTTTCACAAATTTCGCATACATCCAACTTCGATCCATCTCTACAGAAATGAAAAAAGAATCAGAGAAAAATCTTATAAGATAAATACCGCTAAATTCATAAGAATTGATGAATTTTCTAAATTAATGATTATTATTTGTCACTTACCTTTATGAATTTACTGTTTTCTTTGGGAAAAAAATAAAATTTCGCCCCCTCCAACCTCCCACCAGATTTCTGAATAGTGGGATACAGATACTCTGGCGGTTGCGGCTATTTATAGTGTGCACTAACTATCGGACATATAAGGTATCTTTATCGGGCCTAAAAAAATGTCCGTCACAGAGGAGTGCCATCTGTGACGGGCTTTGTAGATATCTCAAACGGGCATCAAGATAGGGCCCGTCACAGATGATTGACATCTGTGACGGGCTGCAATTACAGCTCGATGAGATATTTAAGGTTATCTCAATCGGGCCTTAAGTTGGGGCCCGTCACAGATGATTGTCATTTGTGACGGGCTCCAACTACGGCCCGATTGAGAGATTTAAGGTTATCTCAATCGGGCCCTAGTTTAGGCCCGTCACAGATATGTGTCATCCGTGACGGGCTTCAGTTCTATGCACATTTAACATGTCTCTCCGACCATATCTCAATCGGCCTCTTTTTAGGCCCGTTTAAGATGTATTCTTTGTGACGGCCCGCAAAATCCAGTTATGTTACAGTCCGTCATAGATGAGAGGATCTGCACTAGTGATTATATTAATAAGGGACCTACCCAAGAGCTATTTTTTTATATACATAGGTTTTAAGTTAGGTTTTTTCTTACCCACGATCACCCTATAGATATGACACTGACCTGCATATATACATGCTCTCTGATCCCGCTAGTAGCTCCATACTCCTCGCCTAGAAAATGCATGCACTCAACATCCAAGTGTTGGTCTCTTACACATCTACACGTTTGAATTGTACAGCCAGACCCATAGTAACTACACCAAATGGCGCAGCCTCAACAATGTGCACCATGGTGTTCATGCCACTGTTTTATCTATACTCCTTATAAAATGGAGTAGTGGTGATGGTTCTTCCACCACCCCTACTACCAACTTCTAACTCTTTTTTAAAAGGAAAAAAAATGACATGAAAGGCTAGAAGGCTCACATGTCAACTACTTTCATCAACTCTCTACTTTTTTGGAAGAAAAAAATTAGTATGGCAATAAAAAGGTCCACCTATGATTAACAAATATTTACAACAATTAAGAGATATTAATAACATGTTAATGATAATTTTCTTTAATTAAAATTTCATTACAATGCACAGGCAATATGCTAGTTTACACAAATATATGTTCTCAAGAGGGCAGATTATTTAGCCTATAAGATCTCCTTGCCATTGGTAGGTCATGAGCTTGGTGAACTGTCATGTGGTACCCAAAGACTGAGATTTCGATAAAACTGCTAAGAAGTTATCCTAATGTAAAACCATAGACATATTTAAGATCAACAACAATGTGTTATTCATTTTACACTGATATTTTTTCTGATACTATTGTATTGTTACTTCTTCTTTAGTACATTCTTTGAATCCATGAACTCAATAAGGAGACTATGTTATCCTATAACAAGGATGAAAATGTTACAAAGTTATTTATGTAGTTTTTGATAGTATGTAGTGGCTATGCTAAGAGCAAAAAATGAATAAGGTGATTTCATATGTCCTTATTAGTTTTTTGCTATTCTACCTTATGATCAACAAATCATCTTATATGTGATTTTTATTTAGACTATAGTTTGAAGTTTCTACATGCTTTAGGAGGGGGCCATCCTAAAAGAGCATCTATGTCTCTAGTAGGTTTTGGTTAATTGATGACAAACGATTAAAGGACAAATGTGCTTATTGAGTGTATAAGCAAGGGATTAGTTCGATGAAGAGCCGACAAAGATGAGGAAGAAGAAGATGTAATACACCGTGGTTTCATTGTGATGAAAAGTCACAAGTGATGGAAGATGGTAGGATGCGGTGTAGGGTTGGCAAGACTTGGCTACGCGATGGACCATGTATGGGAGAAGGACAAGTGAAGGCTTGGCGTCAAAGGACCCGACGTAGTGGTGAAGGAGCAAGTGCTTGGCCGAGTACTGATGAACCGATCGAGGCCATAGGATGTCACAAGTTGTTGAGGATCAACCCTTGATGAAGAAGAAGCACAAGATGAAATGTTGAAGATCAAAAGGATATGATACGTTGATAAATATGAAGCCAAATTTCATATTAGCATTGATCAAGGCAAAGAAAGAAGATGATGTAAAGGTATTTGTATTGGTATTGCTTTTCTATCTTCTCTTTAGTTGGTTGGAAAGCCGTACTATTAAGTGGAATGTTGCCTTGATGTCTAGGGATGAGTTTGGTGCTCAAATCTCTGTCAAAGTGGTTCTCTCTTGGATTTGTGTACTGGAGTTTTTTGGAGTTTTCTAAAATAGAGTTTAGAAGTTTCCGAAGAGTCTTTGCCTTTGAAAAAGGGTACTGGTCATCTTTGGAAGCTTCCGAAAGTCATTTCGTAAATTTCTGAACTACTTTGATCTTGGAAAATCAGTACAGGTCTTTTTTGGAAGTTTCCAAAAGTGTTTCAAAAATTTCCAAACTGTCTTAAGTTTGCATATTTCGGTAATGGTGTTTTTCGGATCTTCTCGAAATATTTTTGGGAATTTCCGAAATGCTATTTTGCCCAGTTTTCTGTTGTGCTTGTGCTAGAATTTTATACTATTCGAAAATTTTCGATAGTACTGTAACAAACTTCGAAAGTACTGTAGAAAGTTCCGAAAGTTGTTTTGCTCTCTGGTGTTTTTTTATTTTTTCAAAAATATTTTCAAAATTTTCCGAAATGCTATTTTTCCCAGTTTTCTCTTGTGCTCGTGCTAAAATTAAATTCTGAAAGTACTGTAGCAAACTCCAAAAGTACTGCAGAAGGTTCTGAAATTTGATTTTGCTCTTCGGTGATTTTTGGATATTTCTGAAAACACTTCGGAAATTCCCAAAAAAAATGAAATCTTTGCCCCCAACGGGCAAATTTGATAATGGTTCTATAAATAGCCTCCTCCACCCACAAGCTAAGGTTGCTGGCTCTATTACTTATCTTGTGCCCTTGGTTTGTCTTGATTTGAGATTCAATGAGTCTTGCCTTCTCACTTCATCCTTTCCACCGTTCTACAAGCTTGGACTTCGTGTGTGTGTGAGAGTGGTTGATTTGAGTTTGTTTGAGTGCTTAGTGTTGACTTCGTGAAGATTTATCGAGCACTCGATTTTTCCCCAAGAAATATTTCTTACATTTGTTACTCTTGGTAGTTGAGAACACCTAGACGGCTAGGAGTCAACCTCGAGACACCAATTTGTTTGTGGTGTGTCGAGGGAGTTTGTGAAGGTCGGATCTCACCTTCGAAAGAGAAGAGATACACTTAGTGGAAGGAGTGCATTTGTGCAACCTCACGAGGATAGGGTTGGAAAATACCCAGCTCATTGTGAGCTCCTCAACGGAGAGTAGAATCCCCTCAAGGATTTGAACTTCGGGAACACATCGTCTTACAAGAATCCTGGTGATATCTCTCTCTCACTCATCTAACTTTGCTATTTGGAGCCGCTAGTAGCTTAGTTATTGTTTGTGCAATCATTTCCCTACTTGTGTCGCTTTCTTTTTCTTGTCTTGCTAGCTTGCTTGTTATTCTGAGATTTTTGGAAATATCAAAAAATATTTGGAAATATCCAAAAATATTAGGAAATTTTCAAAAATTTCAGCTTCCGCATTTTCTTAAAAGTTTTAAACGCCTATTCACCCCCCCCCCATGCGACATCGAGGTCATTTCAATTAGTATTTGAACCAAGTCTCTTTTTTAAGGGCTTTACCGCCTATAGAGTAAAGATGTCGACTAGTGGTTTGGTGGATATAGTTCCTTACTTCTTTCAGATGGTTCAAATTATTTATCTTGGAGTACTCGCATACTTGATGAGTTTAGGGCCATGGGTCGTTGAATAGAGCTAGTTGTAGATGTGAGCATTTCTCCTCCTAGTAATCAAATGCTATCATTTGAAAAGTAGGGTTTAGAGGTTAGGGTTAGGGTTTAGGGTTCAGGGTTTAGGGTTTAGGGTTTAGGGTTTAGGGTTTAGGGTTAGGGTTTATATCGTCATGTATATCGACATTGTCGGCAACTACGAAGAACTTGTAAAATTCACTTAGTTAAGAAATATGGAACCTACATGTATCTTGATGTATACATCCACAATGTCCATAACTAGGAAGAATTTCTAAAATTCGCTTACTTATATATATCCACAATGCTCACTATTTTTTTAAACCAACTTAAGAAATATGCAACATACATGTATCACAAATATGCGTACAATTAGAATTAACAAGTCAGATCTCATATATCACATATCTTGCCTTAATGTGTTGCTTGGCGACGTTCGAATCACGTAATTCAACTTCAGAATTGCTCGCATCCAACCCTGACAACAAAACAAACGTTAGATAATTACAACATTTGCATTGAACAACTACAGTACAGCCCAAGTTGTAAATATATTTTTCAAATACATTTGCATGTACATCGTTAAGTCAGAGATAGTGATTCAAGATATTGGGTGAACACAACACCTCGCTCTTTCATGGCTACAAATGAATACTTTCCGTAACAAATTTTGTCTTAACTCCATTTGCATAGGAGTCAAGACAAAATTTGTTTTGGAAATTATCCGTTTGTGTTCAATCATGAAAGACCGAGTGCTTGTGTTCAGCCAATATCTTGAACCGGTATCCCCTTAACGAATGAACGTCGAGCGAACGAGCAAACCAATAGAGCACTAGAGAACATCGTTCGTTCGTTCATTCGTTTGGTCGTTCACTCGCTCGTTCGATCGTTCACACCTTCATTCGATCGTTCGCTCATTCGGTTGTCCGCTAACACATTCGCTCGTTCAGTCGGTTGTTCGCTAATATCCTCGCACGTCCGGTCGTTCTTTCGCTCGGTCGTTTAGTCGTTCGCTAATACGTTCGCTCGTTCATTCGGTCGTTCGGTCGTTCACTAATACGTTCGCTCGTTCGGGCGGTCGTTCGCTAATACGTTCGCTCGTTCGGTTAGTCATTCGTTTAGGGTTTGGTCGTTCGGTTGTTCGCTAATACGTTCACTCGTTCAGTCGTCCGCTAACACGTTCGCTCATTCGTTCACACATTTGCTACGATCGTTCGGTCAGTCGGCCGGTCGCGGCAGCAGTGCGGCGGTGATAGTGGTGGTGGCGGTGGCGGCGGCGGTGACGGCAATGGCCGCGGCGGCGGCGGCCAGATAAGAGAGAGGTGGAGGGGAGAGATGTGTCCTCACCTCGAAGGGCGACGGACAGTGAGGGCGGCAGCGATGATGGCGACTACGACGACGGGAGATCGACGACGACGGTGGCAGCGGTGGCAGCGGCGACGGTGGCAGCGGCGACGGCGACGGCGACGACGACGACAGCAGCGAGAGAAGACGATGGTGCTCGGCGCGTGGTGATGGGAGATGAGATCGAAAAAACTGCTAAGTGTTGACATCGGAGAAGACGATGCGCCCCTATATATATGCAATACTCTTTAGTCCTGGTTGGTGGCACCAACCGAAACTAAAGATGTCTTTTGTCTCGGTTCGGGAAAACAACCGAAATTAAAGATCCTACTTTTAGTCCCGGTTATTCTCACCAACTGGGACAAAAGATCCGGGACTAAAGATCATTTTCCGCTGTTTCTAAAAAATTTTCTTGGCTTTGGATAACAACCGGGACTAAAGACTTAAAAAAGTTAACAGAGGCCAAATTAATTTCATTAAAAGTAGATTAAAGACATGAGAAATTAACTTTAGCCCAATAAACTGCATTAAAAAGTGCAAATATAAGTATCCCATTAGAAAATTAATATTAGAACATTTCAAAAATAATGATAACACATTTAAAATTTTAAAAATCGTATATAATTAGCCAATGCCCGATTAAGTGCATTAAAAATAAAATAAAGTCATAAAAGTAATGATTATATGTTGAAAATTGTTATAAAATTATAAAAATCATATATAATTAGCCCATGCCCGATTAAGTGCATTAAAAATAAAATAAAAGTCATAAAAATGATGATAAAACATTTAAAATATGTTGAAAATTGTTATAAAATTTTAAAAATCGTATATAATTAGCCCGTGCCCGATTAAGTGCATTAAAAATAAAATAAAGTCATGAAAGTAATGATAATAAGTTGAAAATTGTTATAAAATTATAAAAATTGTATATACACAATATGCTTCAGTTGATCATAGAAATAGAGGGATCTTCAATACATTAAAAATCATTTACAACGTGATGGTTGACCGCACGTACTTTCTCCTAATGAATGTTCTTTCGCTATGATCGTTGCGTGAGTAAGGGGTGTCCTCGATTGATAGGAGGATGCTCAAGTCAACCGTCACCGCGAATGGAGGTTGTCCGTCAAACTGATCGTAATCTTCCTTAGTCTTATCCTCGACTCCGACAATTTTCCTTTTTCCTGGGAGAACCATGTGGCGCTTTGCCCTTCTTTGGTTTGCTAGACATATCCTTCACATAGAAAACTTGCGTTACATCATTGGCCAAGACGAATGGTTCGTCTAAGTATTCAACCTTGGTAAGGTCAACTGTTGTCATCCCACAATCATCAACCATTACGCCTCCACCAGTCAGCCTAACCCATTGGCACCGAAACAGAGGGACCTTCAGAGGTCCATAGTCAAGTTCCCATATCTCGTTGATGGTACCATAATATGTGCTAGTTGTCCCATTGTATCTCATGGCATCGATACAAACAGCATTGTTCTGATTCGTGCTCTTTTTGTCTTGGGCTCCTGTGTAAAATGTATAACCGTTGATTTTATATCCTTGGAATGTCGAGATTGACCAAGATGGTCCCCTCGCCAAGAAGGCTAGTTGTTGGTCAATCGTCTCGTTACCCATGAGATGTTGTCGCAACCATGCAGGGAAAGTATCAATATGATGACGTGTAATCCAGGCATCGAACTTACCAATGTTTTTGGAGTGAACAACCGCTAGGTGCTCCTCAATGTAAGGAGCCACCAACGAAGATTGTTGCAAAATCGTGAAATGCGCTTTACGGAATAAATCGTTGTCCACAATCATTATTGCTTTCCTTCCAAGAGTCCCCTTTCCCCGTAATCTCCCCTCGTGGCTTGACTCGGGGACCCCGATTGGACAAAAGTCTTCAATAAATTCAACGCAGAACTCAATCGCCTCCTCTATTCCATACCCCTTGGCGATGCTTGCTTCCGGACGAGAACGGTTACGAATGTACTTCTTTAGAACGCTCATATACCTCTCGAAAAGAAACATGTTGTGTAGGTACACTGGACCAAGAATACCGATCTCTTTGACAAGGTGACATAGAAGATGCGTCAATATATTTAAGAAGGATGGTGGAAAGATCATCTCAAAGCTGACAAGACATTGCACCACGTCATTTTGTAGGGCTGTTAATCTGTTTGGATCGATGATCTTCTGCAAAATTGCGTTCAGGAAAGCACATAGCTTTGTTGTTGTTATCCGGACATTATCAGGAAGGATATCCTAAATTATAACAGGTAGCAGCTATGTCATAAACATATGGCAGTCATGAGACTTTAGGTTTGTAAACTTCTTCTCTTTCATGCTAATTATTCCCTTTATATTCGAGAAGTATCCAGACGGTACCTTGATGTTGTCCAAGCATTCCAATATATTTTCCTTCTCTGCCTTCCTCAAAGTGTAGCTGGCTGGACTCAAGTAATGGCTTCCTTCCTCCTTTGGTTCAAGATGAAGGTCGTCCCGTTGTTTCATATGCTTCAAATCATTACGTGCTTCAAGTGTATCTTTTGACTTCCCATATACACCAAGAAAGCTTAGCAGGTTGACGCAAAGGTTCTTAGTTAGGTGCATCACGTCGATTGCACGGTGGACGTCTAAGACTTCCCAATAGGGTAACTCCCAAAAAATAGAGTTCTTTTTTCACATCGTCGCGTGACCATCTTCACTTGCTATAAGTTAGCTGCCAGGTCTCTTTTCAAATACTACTTTCAGATCTTTGACCATAGCAAACACGGTCTTTCTGTTACGATGTATACGCTTAGTACGGTGGTCTGCTTTCTCTTCGAAATGTTTGCCTTTCTTTCGTATAGGGTGGCTTGCAACAAGAAATCGACAATGACCCATGTACACAACTTTCCTACAATGCTTCAAATACGTACTGGCAGTATCATCCATACAGTACGTGCAAGCCTTATACCCCTTGTTTGATTGTCCAGATAGGTCACTAAGTGCAGGCCAATCGTTAATGGTTACGAACAACAACGCTCGTAGATTAAATTGCTCCTGTTTGTCCTCATCCCACACAGGGACACCTTCTTTCGTCCACAGTAGTTTTAGATCTTCAACCAATGGTCTTAAGTACACATCAATGTCGTTATCAGGTTGCTTTGGGCCTTGAATAATAATCGACATCATAATGTGCTTTCGCTTTATGCATAACCAAGGGGGAAGGTTGTAGATACACATGGTCACAGGCCAAGTGCTATGACCGCTGCTCATCTCTCCAAATGGATTCATGTCATCCGTACTTAAACCGAACCATATGTTCCGCGCATTCTTTCCAAAGTCTTGAAATGTTCTGTCAATGTTTCGCCACTATGACCCGTCAGCGAGATGTCTCAGCATCCCGTCTTGTTTACGTTCTTCTGCGTGCCAGCGCATCATTCTAGCATGCGCTTTGTTCCTAAACAAACGCCTCAGCCGTGGTATTATAGGAAAATACCACATCACCTTAGCAGGAACTCTCTTCTTCGAAGGCTGTCCATCAACATCACCTGGGTCATCTCGTCTAATCTTGTATCGTAGTGCCTTACAGGGCAGGCATGCTTCTAGGTTCTCGTACTCCTCACCGCGATAGAGGATACAATCGTTCGGACATGCATGTATCTTCTGGACTTTCAGTCCTAGAAGGCAGACTACCTTTTTAGCTTCGTACATTATTTTCGATAATTCATTTCCTTCGGGAAGAATATTCTTTACGAGTTTCAATAACTTGCCAGATGCCTTGTCAGTCACACCGTTTTTTGTCTTCCATTGCAAGAATTCCAGTGTGGTACCCAACTTTTTGTGTCCCTGTTCGCAACCTGGGTACAAGGACATTTTGTGGTCTGCTAACATCCGCTCCAATTTCTGGATCTCATTTTCACTTTCACAGTCCTTTACGTCGCACAACATCTAACCAAGATCATCCGCACCGTCGTTTTTTTCAACAGCTCTGTCCGCCTCGCCTGTTGTATTTTTTGCAAATTCATCGTACTGAGCCCAGTCAGGAATGTTGTCGTCTTCTTTATCTTCTTCCATTGCAACCCCTGACTCTCCGTGCAAGGTCCAACAATTATAGCTAGGCATGAATCCCGACTGCAACAAGTGGATATGAAGAATTCTTGATGTAGAATACTCATTCTGGTTTTTGCACTTTTTCATGGATAACATATAAAATCCTTAGGCTTGTAGGCATTGGTCACACCCAAAAATAATGCACGTCATAAATAAACTCCTTCGACTGTCGGTCCGCGATGTACATCCATTACCGATTCATCTACATCAGAAGATAACAAATGTAAAGGAAGTTGACGAAAGTAAAACTACTTAAATAATCATATAATAATTTAAAATATCATGATTAAACTAAAAATTCATGATACACATTTTTAATTTATTCTTCTTATTTCTAACGATTATAACAAGTTTTAAGTAAATTATAAAGTCTATCGGTTCCACAAATTTGTAAATATATTTTTCCATATATTATCCTTATTTTATTTTTTTAAAAAAAATTTGAAGCTCTAAACATGCATTCTACTTATTACTAACTATTTTAATTATTTTTAAATGGACTTAATTTTCTATTCTTTTGTTTTTATTTTTTATGTTTTTCTTTGTTATCTTTTTTTAACATTTTTACCCAAATGTTTCTAATTTTATAAAGTATCCTAATATTTCCTAAGCAATTTTTCTTTCTCATCATTTTTCACGTAACTTTTTGAAGAAAATAATATGTAGAAACATAACTATAAATGTAAAATGTTAACCGTAAATTAATAGAGGATGAACTTGCTAACCTTTTAGATCCCTTTATTTATATAATATCATCAAAATATTTTCACTAAAAATTTTGGCAGCACCTCTCTTTCTGCTCTTACACTTGCAGCAATGGCTCGGGCTGGAGGAAGAAGATGAACTATTTGAAGGACATTTTTTTAGTACCGGTTGGTGTCACCAACCGACACTGAAGTATTGATCTTTAGCACCGGTTGGTAACACCAACCGTACTAAAGATCCCGATCGGCTTGATATTCTCTGACAAAGTGAACCGGAACTAAAAATGATCTTTAGCACCGATTGGTGTTATCAACCGGTGCTAAAGATATAAAAGTTTCATTGGATGTTTTAACCGGTGCTAAAAGACCTTCTTTAGCACCGATTCGTAACCGATTCAAGAGATTTGTGATTTTTGTCGATCAAGCAAAGATCAGTTCTCCAGTAATATTGGGCACCCCAGTTGTGCACCATCGATGTCCAGTCCGGTGAGCTAGTGTCCATCATCTCCATTGACTTGATCGGCCCGAACGCCGCGACATTGGTCACCAATATCACTTAGTAGTCGTGGCCGTTAATGCTAAACCGCAGCCCACCCTTCTTCACGCAAGAAACCCTGTAGAAATCATCACAAAACAAGAATATTTTGTTATGTATGTCCTTTGTTTCAAAATAAATCAACTTAGATTTGAATGAAGTTGAGAGCTAATCTTCCGGACACAAAACGAAACGACTCATTAGCGTATAATTAATTAAGTATTTACTATTTTTTTAAAAAATGAATTAATATAATTTTTAAGCAACTTTCGTATAAAAGCTTTTTAAAAAAACACATCATTTAGTAATTTAAAAAACGTGCGCGCGAAAAAAAAAGGTGAGTTAGAAAAGCAGACAAAGAAGACACTCTTAGTATGGGATGTGATCATCCAGATAAATACGTAGTTGGTGTGCAGTTACCTACTTGTGTGTTGGTGTGGTTGCGAAGATTGTTTGATGATCTCCTGATGATTGGATGGGTATATATAGCCTTGGAGTTCATTGATGTTGGATTGCATTTGGCGGCTACATATAATAATCTCGCTAAAGAAGTGAAGTGAACATGCATGCACTGGGAAGCCACAGAACTAAGCTAGCGCGCGGCGAGTTGCATCCGTCCATGTGCATCCACCACCGGCCGCCGCAAGGCACCGTAACTTGCTGGCTAGCTAACCTCGCCGCAGCTGGCGTAAGGATGTCAAACACTTGATTGACTAGCGAAAAATAACGCGAAACAAACGCCCGTTTCGATTTTGCTATATATTTATCGATTTTACAAATGTAAATATAATAGCATCGTAGTGTAAATTATGTAGTTACGATATAACTTGTACGTAATATTCACATAATTTTTAAACCATTAGATTTGCTTCAAATTTTATGTAAGCGAGAAAGAAAAAATTGATAGCGTGCACCTATGTGTGAAGATTCCATCTCATAACCTTCCTTTCACAGAAATAACATGTCACCGAGTAATTTTGAAAGTTACATACATATTATATTGTATTTGTATATAAATTACAATATAATTACATCATGATTATACTACATTTACATCCATCAAATTTAAGGAGAAAATTTGACAATAAATATATAGGTAGTCCCAACAAGTTTACGTTGTACTCCCCCGTCCCACTTCCTAAGACGTGGACGCATTTTAAAATTTAACTTTTAAATATTTGATCAATAATATTTTATTATAAATTAAATTTTATTTGATGAAAATAATATCATTAAATTGTCATTTAAATTTACTTTATATGAGAATTTAAAGTCAAATATTAGTTTTGAATACTACGTCAAGTTTAACCATGTTGTACAGGGAGTACATCACAAACGCGACGACATCCAGACTCCCGTCTCGATCGCCCTAGCCACCCGTAATTGGATAAACTCGGGGTTCTACCGCGCCGCGTGCTGGTGCGTCCTGCCTCCACCATGCACAGTGGCACGCGCTAGTGCCGGTCACGCTGTTCGATCGATGAAGCACGGTGTGCGGCCGGTCGGGTTGCGCGTCGAGGACCAGTGAATCTATGCTGGTCCTCTGGTGCCGAGTCAGGCTTCAAAACATACTTACAAAGACACCGTTAATTTTTTTAATTTACGTTTGACCATTTATTTCATTTTTTTTAATTATTATTTATTTTATTATGATTTAATTTATCGTTAAATGATCTTTAAGCATGTATTATTTTCTTTTACATTTACACAAAAATTTTCAATAAAACGAATGATCAAAATATTTGTTAAAAAGTCAACCATATCATATATTAAAAAACGGAGGTAGTAGTTTATTTTTAAGAGGGCTAAAATATTAAAATTTCTAGAATACAAAGTGTAATGGAGACTATGAGTTGGAAATGGACTAATAGAGTGGGGCACCACCACATCAGGCCCAATACCAGCCCTTGCACTCGAACAAAAAAAAGTTTCTGCTCTCTTAATTAGGGATGAGTTTCATTCGTATATCTTAATCGTAAAATCGAATATATTGCATCCTCTAACCATCAAAATCAATATAAATCGAGTTTCTCAGTGGTTTAGCCAGTGGTTTTGTCCTACGTGTCATTTACGTGGCACGTTAACCAAAGTCTTCACTCGACATGGCGTTACCATGTAAATTATGTCAGCGAAGAAATAAAAAAAAATATATAGGACCCACGGGTCAGTCACATAGAAAAAAAACAACCCAGCCACAGCTAGAGAACAACGAGGCCCTTGTCCACCGCATGCACTGCCCTGCTACACCGTAGCTGCCGGAGATAGCGAACAACAACTCCTTCGCCGCAGCAAGTTGCTTTTGAGCTCTCCTATGACGACGGCGCGGGCTCCCACCTCCGCCCATCCTCGACACCATGTCGGACTCCTTCATGGACTCCGTCTTCGAGCGCTTCCTTGACCGGCTCACCTAGATCAAGGTGGACGGCCTCGCTCGCTCTGCCATGCAAGGGAGAACCCACTAGCCTCCAAGGCTGCCGTCGAGTCCATGCCCACCGTCACCACCGTCGCCTCCCCCATCGGCTCCACCTCCTAATTTGTCGTCTGCAATGAGTCCTCTGAGCCTGGCGTCAAGGCCAGGGAGATGCAACCACTTTAGGTCGGTTCCCCAGCAACCGCTTCACCCAGTTTTGCTCCTTGTCATCGGCTCTGCGCCTGCGTACTTCCTCGCTAGCGGCGGCCGCTCTTGCTCAGCCCCCATTGTCCCAGCACCACCATGTTGCTCGTCGTCCTCGTTGGGCCGCTTGTCCTTCTCCGTCCCCGAGAACGCGACGCTGACCCGCCGCCCCCACCCATCTCCGACTAGGTTGGGTTTTTTTTTAATTTTCTACATGAGTTACCCATGGGTCCGGTCCCATATATATTTTTAAATTTTTTTGCTGACTATAGGTAATAGGGATGCAAACGGGGCGGGCAAGCGGGCTTTTTTTGCCCGCTTATCTCACTTCTAGTTTATTTTTTCTTCTAAATTTTGTACTACCATATAAAAAATGAACTAACAAACGGATTTTTATGCGGGTAGTGGGACTACCCACTTGCATCCCTAATAGGTAAGCTCCACATCAAAGAAAACTTTAATCTTTAATTCAACGTTGCCACGTTGTTAACGCCAGAATTTGGTAAGCCCCGAAGTCCTCATCAGTCTAGGGTCCATATCGGCTCGAAGCTAGTATCGGCCTAGAGTTCTACATCGGCCGATGGGGGTTATCTTAAACCAACTATCAACAGCAGTCGGATTCTTGTTAGATTCGGAAAGATCTTATCCAGAGAAGACCGAGTCTAAGGAGATGCGGTTGTATCTTTTAATTAGGATAAGTTTGTTAGTTTCCTTTTTATCTTTAGGAAAGTGTGTTTAGTGTCCAATAAGAACTTTATCTGTTTCCTTTTATCTTTAAGAAAGTTTGAGTCGTATTCTGTTAGTATCTTTGTTAGCCTATAGGTATAAATATGTAAGCCTAAGGCTCATGTAAAATTATCTCACGATCAATACAACTTCGGCGCATCGCCACCCTTTACTTTTCGTCTTCTTCGACGAGTTCGTGCCCTTCCCACGAGGGGTAAGTCTCGTTATGGCTGCCTGCGCTGTCGGGGCTAGGGCTTCGACGTTCTGATCTCGTCAACGTAAGCACCTACTATCATATATCTTAGTCAATCTGGTTCGGCTTCTCGATTTAGTCTTATCGGCCGAGATTCGCTTTAGGGTTGACGCCGGTATCGACTAAATCGTCTCGCTAGATTAGATTGGCTAAGGTATCCACCACCCCGAAAATCAGTCGAGGGCTTGATTGTCTAGATCTTGCGTTTCTTTTATACTTAGTGCCGCTAAGTCGTGATTAGAACCGTAATCTCTAGCCTATCTGTCGATTGCCAATAAGGGTTTCACCGGGGTTTCAGCCGGTGAGTTATCTGAACGTTGCATCGGCCCAAGAGTTTTACATATAGATTGGATCTGGCCGATGACAACAGAGTATTTATTGTTTATCTGCTTATCGAGAGTTTATGCCATCGGACCTCCGGCCGATGTGTGCTTTAATCTTCAGATCAATGTTTATTTTATATTTGGATTATGTTATATCATATTGCTGTATTATCATGTTATCGTCGGCCGATCGTTTCTATATAGATATTTGCTCAGTACACAGCCAATGGATCAAAACCCTAACTACATCGGCTGGTATCGGCATCGGCTGGAACTGCGCCATCAGCCTACCGGCCGATCGGTTGTTTTTGCCCTATCGGCCTATCGGCTGATATCTTTGGCCATCGGCCTATCGGCCGATAGACTTGTTATTCTGTTATTTTATATATCTTGTTAGTGGCAGGATCAAACTGACTGGCACGCCCGCGCTTCATCAATTTTAGGACCTGCACTGGAGCTAAACAGATCTCCCAGGCCTTCGTGTGTCCGCACGCCGGATCCTCATCGGCGGTACGGATTCGGCGTCAACACACGTACATCCTCCATCCTAAAAAAAATCCAATCCTAACCATGAATCTAGACACACACATGTTCATCAGATTCATAGCTAGGATTAGATTTTTTTTATGGGACGAAAAGAGTAGGCGGAAACCCCATCCAAATTGCCAAGAGACCTGAGTCTTACTGGTTTTGATGGTTGGGGATGCTCTGTATTCCATTATATGGTTGAGGATACAAATTAAACTCGGCTCCTAGTTGAGGAATCAAAAGTAAACTTTTTTCCCCATGAAAAGCATGACAAAATTATGGTAAGTGACATCCAAGACCCAAGGCCCATCGCACGGCCTGCATTTCAGCCCAACCTGCCATTGGGCCATCCTAATGACGGGCTCAAGGCCCCTCCCTCTGTACCTCCCCAAATAAAATGGAATCAAGAAAAATAGAAGACGACGCAACACGCCGGCCGGCCGGCCACTGCTGGTGGCAGTGGACCAGTGGTCGTCGGTCCACTGTACAACGACCCCCCCCCCCCCCCCCCCCCCGGGCGTCCAACTCCCAAAAAAAAAAAATCATCGCCATTTCGGCTCGGCGCCGCAACGCGCACTGTTGAGCTCGCCTCCTCACCCACTGTCCCACACGCTCGCATTAGCACACCACCCCTGCGACCGGTCGGACACGCGACCCGACCCCGACGCGACGATACGCCGATCCAAGCGAACGCCAAGCACTAGCAGTCAAAGCAGAGAAGGCAAACTACGCAAGCAGCGTAACACCCAAGTTACCTCCGCTCCCCTTCCCCAACCGAATCCCCCCACCCCGATTTGGCCGGTGATGTCGGCGGCGCCCCCGCCTCCCCCGGAGTCCCCGGTCGTCGCCGACGTCGCCGCCGGCGGCGGCGGAGGAGGCGGCGACAAGGTGCTCGCGGCGGCGCAGCACATCGTCAAGTCGCTGGCGACTTCGAAGAACGCCGCAGACGACATGATCCGCATCCTCTCCGGCTTCGACAACCGCCTCTCCCAGATCACCTCCGACCTCTTCCCCTCCCCCGACCTCGCCGCCTCCGCCGACGGCGACGACCGGGGGAACCCTTCCCCGTGGGAGATCTCGGCCGCGGCCTTCGACTCCGCCGAGCAGCTCATCCAGGTCTGGGACGGCACCCCGGAGGTGCTCGTCTTCGAGGCCACCGAGGACGACGTCGGGGACTACCTCGCCGCGGTCGACGTGGCCGTCGAGCACCTCGCGCGCGGTGGCCGCCGCTGCGGTGGTGCGGGGTCGTCTTCCTCCTCCTCCTCCACCGCGGGGCGCGCCGGGGTCGCCGTGCAGCTCGCCATGGCGCGCCTCGAGGAGGAGCTGCGACACCTCATGGTCCGCCACGCCGTGCCGCTCGACCCCACGGGCCTGTTCTTCTCGCTGCGCCGCCTCTCGCTCGGCTCCATGGACGACCTCGACACCTCCTCCGAGTTCGACGCCCCCACGCCGCACAGCATCGACGCGGCTCCGGAGACCGCGCGGGGCGGCCCCCTGGTCAACCCCTTCGAGGACCAGGTGTTCGACCCCGTGCGCCCGGAGGCCGTTGACGACCTCCGCGCCATCGCCGACCGGATGGCGCGCGCCGGGTACTCGCGCGAGCTCGCCGACGCGTACTGCGGCATCCGCCGCGACCTGCTTGACGAGTACCTCTCCGCGCTCGGCGTCGAGCGCCTCAGCATTGACGAGGTGCAGCGCATCGAGTGGAAGCACCTGAATGACAAGATGAAGAAGTGGGTGCATGCGGTCAAGACGGTCGTGCGTGTGCTTCTCGCTGGTGAGCGACGCCTCTGTGATCAGGTGCTCAGTGTGTCCGATGAGCTCAGGGAGGAGTGCTTCATCGAATCAACCAAAGGTTGTATTATGCAGATTCTCAACTTTGGGGATGCTGTGGCTGTGTGCCCCCGCTCGCCAGAGAAGCTCTCGCGGATTCTTGACATGTATGAGGCACTTGCAGAGGTGATCCCTGAGATGAAGGATTTGTGCTTGGGCAGTTCTGGGGATGGTGTGATCAGCGATGTTCAGGCGAATCTTGATAGACTTGGGGATGCCATAAGGGGTACACTTTTCGAGTTTGGGAAGGTTTTGCAGCAGGAGTCATCACGGAGGGCGATGACGGCTGGTGAGATCCACCCCATGACACGCTATGTCATGAACTATTTGAGGCTGTTGGTTGTTTACAGCGACACACTTGATGCCCTCTTGGATGACGATGCTGATGACCAAATTGATTTGGCAAGAGCTGAGGATCAGGATCAGGAACACTTGGAGAGCATGACCCCTCTTGGAAGGCGCCTTCTGAAGCTGATATCTTATTTGGAGGCTAACTTGGAGGAAAAATCTAAGCTGTATGAAGATAGTGCCCTGGAGTGCATATTTTCCATGAACAATTTGCTGTACATTGTTCAAAAGGTGAGGGACTCTGAGCTCGGCAAGATTTTAGGTGATCATTGGGTAAAAAGGCGTAATGGCAAGATTCGGCAGTATTCAAAGAGCTACCTAAGAATTTCCTGGATGAAGGCTTTGTCTTTTCTGAAGGATGATGGACATGGAAGTGGGAGTGGCAGCAGCAGCGGCAGTGGCAGTGGGCATTCAAGTTCTCGGATGTCCATCAAGGAAAAGTTCAAGAACTTCAACCTGGCCTTTGAAGAAATATACAGGAACCAGACAACCTGGAAAGTTCCAGATCCTCAGCTCCGAGAAGAGCTGAAAATATCCATATCTGAAAATGTTATTCCAGCATATCGTGCTTTTTTGGGAAGATATGGTAGCCAAGTGGATGGGGGAAGAAATTCAGGGAAATATATAAAATACACCCCAGAGGACTTGGAGAGTCAGCTTTCTGATTTGTTTGAGGGTGCACCGGGGTCAGCCAACCACTCTAGAAGAAGAACATAGTTCATATTTGGCAAGCCCTGTTAAAGGTATGATTTTGTCCAAGGATTGTAAATTGCTCTACACATCTTTCATGTGTGTTCTTGCTCCCTTAGTAGTCATTGCAACACCATAATACAATACAAGGACCTCTCGTTATGCATACTGTTGCAAGGTGTGTACTAAGGAATTTTGTACATGTGTTGTTTTTGTGCCATCTCTTGCTGTTTCTTTCTTGGTGTTAGCTCTTCTAGATTTTCAGTACTATGTAACACATCATGAGGCCCAAGACCTTGTTCAATTACGTTGAGTTGGGTTTACCATTATTAGTGCAGCCATTTAGGAATAACCTATTAAGACTTATGAAGAAATATGATGTTAAGTAGCATTGGAAGAAACTCCATGGGTAAAGTATGTACCACAAACAGAGACTTTATTGGTCAAATTTTGCAGTTACAAAAATTTCTGTTCATGTAAACTTATGAAATACTCCCTCCGTTTCATATTATGTCGCTTTAATCTTTTTTCTAGTCAAACTTCTTTAAGTTTGACTAAGTTTATAAAAAAAATAGCAACATCTACAACACCAAAATAGTTTCATTAAATCTAACATTTAATATATTTTGATAATATGTTTCTTTTGTGTTGGAAATGTAGCTATATGTTTCTATAAACTTAGTCAAATTTAAGTGACTTATAATATGAAACAGAGGGAGTATTACATATATAACACTGATGCTGCAACCACAGGCTTAAAAGTGACCTTTCTTGAATGGTTAGAACATTAAAACTACTCGAATTGTAATGAGCTTGAAAGTAAACCTTTTTGCTAACTTTTTCCCTAAAGTTTGTCGCTTTCCTTATGGTTATTTAGAACTTGTAAGCTTATCTAGCAATAGTTTATGAATAACGTATTTTTGGCAGATAATGGAATTTAAATGTCCATTATGGGCTGCTGTCAACAGTACACTCAATCCTGAAACCTTTAGCTTGGTCTGCACACCTGAATTCATGTATATTAGGCTTTTGGCATCCAAATATCATACCCAGCATAGCAAACTGCTTTGTTTACATTACCATACTGTTCAGATTTGTGATCTGTTAACAAACAATGTAAATTACTCATCCCTTGCTATCTGATTTCCTATATAGATGTTGCTCAAGTTAAATATTTGAATGAAATTAGAGTGCATATTCATGTCCTCATACCTCCTCCAGGAGATACTGATTGGAGTTATGCTGTTCGTACTTACAAACTTGTCTTGAGACCGCAGAATGATTCCATAACCTCTGTCTCAGTAAAATTATGTTCAGAGTGTGGGTGTTTAGTTAATTCGATTATTCATAAAAAGGACAGGCACTACATCAGGTTTTTCCATTAGTACACATTGTACTACTAGTGTGTGGATTATCTATCTCTGCTCTGCCTCTCCACTAAATTTTTGAGGTTTTGTTGTTACCACCAGGTGAAGTTTTTGTTCCTATTAAAACAACAAATTCCACCAATGTTTTTTTTATCACTTAATTAGTTGATGTCAAAACCATCTCTAATTAAGTTTGATTGCTTTTTAATCACATTATGTACATTACAATTTACAACATAGAATATTGTAAATGGACCTTTCTGTCAAGAGAAGGAAAAGATGTGCCAGTTAGAGCTAAACTCTAAAAAATAGAAAATCTGAATAATGCTCTTGTTTGAGTTGAAAGTATTTAGAGTTTAGACCACTGAAAGTTCCTGAAATGTTTCCCAGACCTTGATAGCAGAGGTAGCCAAAAAACAATCATAAGCTGAAATTCGGAATTTCGGAACCATAATATGACATGTCATGTCTGCAGGATAAATGTAGAAGCTTACAGTACCAGGTAAACAAGGAAAGTGATTGAATAAATGCACATTTCAGTTAGCTACTTAGCTAAGATCCGGGACATTCATCTTTTGGAATTATGTGAATAGCACTGATCAAAATTGTCGAAATGAGATAAAAAAAAGGAGAGGAAGATGGTCTTATGATCTGCATATGCAAATGGTACCTGAGGGGTCCCAATGAATACATGCTTGATTCTTACCAATGCAAATTCTACATGTACAGTTATTTTTTCTGAGGTTGTCTAGTGTAATCTTCTGAGGTCTTATAACAGTGGAAAATCAACAAAAAGAAAAGACAGATTAATGGGAATTGAACCCTAGTAACTAGAGAGACAAGGTACAACTTCTGAGCTTGGCTATGGTTGGGCTATACATATGCTAGTTTTCATTATCTAAATAACAATATGCTAGTTTTATTTTGGTTGGCCTCTACATGTGCTAGTTTGTATTCCTTGGATTATGATGCATGGCGATGAGCCTACATCATATGATGTTGAAAAATATATGATTCTGTTTCCTTCACCTTGCTAGCTTTCTAAATTTATGTCCATTTCATTCGTATTTAAGTAAACATGCTTTAGTTATCCGTACACTAAATGCATATTTTAAAACCACATCTGAAATATATATTTTTCATGTCAGATGATTTATCTCCTGTTGTTAGTAAAACACTATTTCGTTACACGCCATCAAATCTTAACTATTTATCATTGGACTTCTTTGATCGTTTCTACTTTTCTTTGTACGGTTACTGGTATTATGCCTCTTGTGAGCTATCTTTAGCTGTACTTCTCTCAATTCTGATTTCTGCTCTTTCTTGTATAGCATTTACTGCTAATGCATACTGTGGTACTTCAAAAATATAACTCTGGACTGTTCTGATTTAGTCACAATCTTTCCCCTCTGTTTTACAGTAAACCTAAACACCAGGCCCTTTTTTCTTATGAATGTGTTCATATTCTGTTGAATATGCTTATAAGTGAAGTTTATCGCTTTGATGTCTTTAGAAGGCTTCTTCAATTTTGTAGCTTTATGGAGAAGCAAGCTTCTTAATTGATATAAGATTTCTCTGCAAGTCTCATGCAAGTAAATATTTCAATTCAAAACCAAAATAAAAGGCTGTGCAAGAATGGTAAAAGTTCTCTTAGTTCCTTTTATGCTAAAGAAATCGCCAAGCAGTTCAATCATTTTCAATTTCAAACTGAAAAGTTTTGACTTTATTCTTTTGCAAATTTTGTGTTTACCAATCTCTCTTTTGTTCCCTTTGCATAACAAGGTCTAAATTGCTTCTGGTTTTCTTCTGCTATTTTTCTTGTTAATCTGTGAACGGGTTATGATTTGCAGTATCTTTCAAGATAGAACTGTTCAAAACTGAAGCAAGGAAATGGATTTAAACAGTAATAAGATGGCGCAACGTAAATATTTCTGTCATTAAAGTAAAACAACTGGTAGTACTTGGTTTTGTGTTCTGTATCCTTTAGTCATTCCAATGTTAGAAGGATTCTCCTTACTGATTTATGGGCCTTCAGCCTTTATCTCAGTTTTGATTCCTGCGGAGATCATGTGATTTTACTTTTAGCTATGAAATCTGAAATTTCCGTTCTTCTATTTCTAACTTGCAGGACGTGCAGTTTGCACTATTGAACACAGTAGAGTTGACACTTTTTTCCTGAGACGCATACAGCACTGTAAATATTTGTGCATTTTCACTGAAAAAGTACTTGTGCATTTGTGCCACTCTGTGAGTGTGTTATGTACAATGGGAGATCTTATGATATTACTAGAGATGCTATCTTGGTGAATGTTTGTAGCGTTCAGATGTACTGATTTCACTACATTATCAGATGTCTGATGTAATGCTGCCTCAGAAATATAGCAAAACTTTATTAGATTAGACTGGGATTTGGAATTTACCCGATTCTGAAACTGAGGCATGCCAGATTTTCAGTCCTCCATCTCTCTTGATTCAGTGCGCGTAATCAAAGGTATATTTCAGTTTACAACTTGATAAGATCTAACTTTGTAAAACTTTTGCACCAAAAATTTTGTGCGGTTCTGTTTCTTATGTAAAGCGTTTCTATCCAAGCCAATACCTTTTTTTGTGGTGGGATGCATGTTTGAGTAACCCCTTTACCGACCAAATTCAGTTTTTTTCCTTAACAGTTGAAGTATCCATAATTCTTTAGTGTAAACGGAGTGGTCAAGCAGACGGCCTCTTTTCACATAACCCTTTTATAAACACCACCGAATAGAACAAAAATCACTTTATGTTAGCCTTAGCCTACACATCAAGAAAGGAATCATTAGAACCATAATCCATTTGCTGAATTGTTAATCCTGACTTGGAATCCTTTGATGTGATCCACTGTATAGCTCGGCCTCGGACAACATTTTTGTCATCAGGTTAAAAATGTTTTAAGGTCCCATTTAGCATGCGAGAAAAATTCCAACAAGAATATACGAGCAATTGTTTTGTGTGAAATTTTTGCGTTCCAAACATTAGTCTGATCTCTTATTCCTTCATTAGGACTCTTGTTGGTACATCAATTCTCTAAAACGAAGGAGCATCAATGAGTACACCCTTCTCTCCAGTTCAAGAAATATACATACATATATAGTGCACATATAGTTCCTTGTCACTTATTCTAATTACGCCCTCAGACTCTGCCTTAATCTTGTAATTAGGCCGACCATAATACCATACAATTTCTCACTAATCGATGGCTTAGATTAATTAGCTCCTGTCGAGCATCTCGCAGAGCCTCTTGAAGGACTCGAGCTTCTGCAGCTTCATCTGCTCGTGGAACCTCCGGATGAACACGTCAGCGACGTGGTCGATCTCGTCCTCCAGCCTGAACTCCGCGCAGCCGCCCTCCGCCGCCGCGCCGCGCGCCAGCTCGATCACCGACTGCTGCTGCTTCCCACCCACTTCTTGCTCCTCCTCCTCCTCCGCCTCGCCGCCGCCGCCGCCGTAGACGTCCCTGTCCATGGCGAAGCTCGGCAGGCTGCTGAGCAGCACGACGGCGCTCCTCTCCTGCTCCACCACGAAGCTCGGCAGGCTCTGCAGCACGGCGGCCTTCCTGTTGGCGCCGCCGCCGCCGCCGAGAAGGTGGATGCCACTCAGGTGGTGCTGCTGCTCGCCGCCATAGCTCTCGCTTTCGCCTCCGCCTCTGTGGTGGCTGGTGATGGTCAGCTCGCCGCCGCCGTACTCGCCATGGCTGCTGCTGCTGCTCACGATGGCGTGGATCTTCCTGTTGATGGCGCTCAGGAGGAGCTTCTTGTTGCGGAGGATGCCCAAGACGATGAGGCGCGTCCTCACGGCGCTCGTCTTGGCGCGCACCGCCGTCGACCTCGCCTTCACCGCCGCCACGATGGCCGAGAAGAGATCCTTCAAGAACCTGGACGCCTTCTTCATCTTCTCAACCAAAATGAACAATGAACCGGCAATTAAATGCAGCTCAATTACTTGCACAAAATCTCACAATGTGATTGATGATATAGTGCAATGATCTGCTATAGTGGATTACTCCTAGCTAGCAATGTACTGTGAATGCATGCAATGGAGATCTATGTGTTTTGGCATGGAGTTTGTTTTGTAGGGTTGCATGGGTATATATAGGGGTGGTGACATGAGAGATGGCTCCTCATCATGATCATATATCTTCTTCTTCTTCCATGAAGCTTCAACATCACATGGATGGAAAAGTTGCATATGGTAGCTGGCTAGCAGAATTATGGGCACTCAGAAAAAAGGAGAGGAGAGGAGGAGAACAGGGAAGGGGAAAAAGTAACTTATTACTACATCAAAAGGCTGGTGAAAGGTTAAAGCAAAAGTGGTAGCAAAGGAGGACCTATCTAATGCTTAATTGGCAAAATAACTAAAGGGGCACCAACATCAATGCAACATCATCTCAAAAAGTCTATGATGGATGTCAGTTGTGACATGGTCCCAATTATAGGTTGCATGTCTCATGCATGGCTAGCTCTCGTGCAAAAGTTTGTAGTGAGCTATTCATGGATTGGCATGTTCCTTTTGATGTTTTGGACAAAATATCTTGTGCTTATAGAGAGTTGCAACTTGCAACTGTACTAGATTGAGGTTGCTCCCTTGAGTGATTACTTTGTTTCTTGTCATTGGGTTCAATACTTTTCTGCTATTCAAAGACTATTTGTTTCCATGTTCACCAGTGGCATATTGAAATGTATGTATGATTCAGCTTAATTTGCGTTGTTCTTCAGTGGAGGAATGAGTGATAAAATAGCCTCTGAATCTTAGCAAGTGGTAGTTTTATTTACAACTGTTTGTGCCAGATGATAGTGGCGGAAGCACACCCTCTCCAAACCGAAATTATTACTTCCATATATATCAATTAAAATGATTTTCCACTAAATTTCATTTCTGTTGAAACCCTTGGTTTTAAATGGACTAAGTTTTAATTAGGGTGTTCTCAAAAGAACTGGTTCAAACTTTCAACTCAAGCATCAAACTTTAGTCATCTGTTTGAAGCTTTAATGTGGAAATTAACTAAGAACTTCAAGGGCCTTTTTGGATCAACATGGATTTTTGAATGATTTTTACATGAATTGAACTAAATCCTATGAAAATCTTGTAAGTACGATATGTTCCAAAGGAGTTTCATGAAGAATTAGTCTTCTAATCTGAAATTGAAGATTAGACAGATGTTGTGTTCTATTAGATATATAGCCAGTAGAGGAATGTTTGAAGGTTTAATCTCACACACTAGCGGACCTAGGGCCTGGTGACCCTAGGTATTAGTTTGGCTCGTTGGCTTGATATATTCAAGAGTTAATTGGATTTAAGTCGTTCTAAAATTTTTAGTTTTAAAATATGTCATTATAATTCATCTATTCATAATGATACCATTGTAATTTTACTGATATTTGATATATGCCACTTCTTCCTCTTTTAGTGCATTCATAAAATATTTTGGACCATTTTGTCCTCGTCTTCTTCCTCCGCTTTCTTTCTTCCCCCTTCTCTCTCCTCTAGCTGGTTGGGGATTGCTCAGCACGGAGGGAGGGGACCAGGAGAGGCTTGGAGATGAAGAGAAATCGCGGCACGAGAGTCAAGGGAAGAGATATGTTGATTTTATTCTCCAAAGGGCCAAACAAGCTTTTCGGTTGTTTTTGTTTCCTGATTCGTTTGATGAATCCTTCGTCAGATCTTGGAGCTTGGGTCAGTCTTACCGATCCATTTCCACTAAGCATCAGCCGCATCATTGCATCAGCTCGTCGCGGCCGTCGTCGACGCATA
The DNA here is from genome assembly GCA_008326285.1 of Oryza officinalis. Classification (NCBI taxonomy): domain Eukaryota; kingdom Viridiplantae; phylum Streptophyta; class Magnoliopsida; order Poales; family Poaceae; genus Oryza; species Oryza officinalis. The sequence continues at coordinate 27,227,081 of BDMV01000006.1, read as the reverse complement.
TGTCAACCTTCGCCGGAGGCGTCGCGCAGCTCGGCCACCTTCCCCTCGTGCTTCTCCCGTAGAAGGCGGCGGCCACCTTGTTGTTGTTGAACCACCTGCAACGCTAGGTCCTCACCACGTTGTCATCATCTTCAGCGCCGGGAGAGGCAAAAGCTCACCACCGACCCCATGACGCCGGAATGAGTAGAGAGGGGGAAGAGCCAATGGAGTGAGCAGAGTCGTCGGTGGAAAGAGAGGAGAGAGAAGGGGAAGGAAGAAAGGGGAGGAAGAAGACGAGGGCGAAATTGTCCGAAATTTTTGCTGAATACATTGAAGCAATAAGTAGTGGCATATTTCAAATAACTATAAAATTATAATGACATCGTTACAAATAAACGAATTGTAATGATATATCCCAAAACTAAAAAATTTTTAATAGCATGAATCCAATTAACCCTACATTCAAAATCTGCACCCTTCGCCATTGGAATTTAGTGACGCCCATGCCTAGGCTCTAAAAAATTTTTAGGTCTACCACTAATTACACAAGAGATGAAAAGGGAATATACCAAATAAGACTTGTTCACCCAATTTGAGAAAAATCTAGATTGAGTAACACGCGTCACCCTTAGTCTAGCATGTGACACTCTGGTTGTAACACATTCTCTTACCATAATATCCAGTTTAGTTGTAAAATTGAGTTACACTAGCATATAATTTGTGTTAGATTGAATTGAGCTAGTTTATTAATATAGGAGGTGTTACATATATTCCATTCATGGGATATAAACTCACTAAGCACTTCCCTCACAGAAGAAAAACAGAACAGCGTTTCCAGTGGAAAAAACATCTATATGATTTGGGTAAGTTTATCTAACACAAAAATAAATAAAGTAAACTTCCCTCCCTCAAAATTCAAATCAACAAATTCTCATGATAGAACCAGTGTACCCTTTGATTATTCCATTAACTCATCATAGCCAAACCTAAGGGAATCTCAGCAGGTACACTTTTTGGAAGCCTTCGCCACTAAGGTTCACTTGGCCCTTCATCAGACAGACAGTGCAGAGTGACCATCTGCATTTTGCTGGATACCTTAGGGTACAGTCCACATAGTGCCCTGCAACTGTGTTCTTGAGGGACCAATGCCACCATGCACCCAAAGACCTATTACACCAAAATGTAGGCCAAATCCTGCTCCTTCCCTTTTCCCCTTCTGTCTTTACTCCGTAAAAAAAAAGGATAATGGATTATTATATTGTCAGTGAATAACTTGAGATCCTAAACGGATGATCAAAAGCAAGGGAGGTAGTACTAGGTAGGTCAGAAGATGCTAATATATTGGAGATGAATTCTAATCTTTCAGGTAAAAGTCTATTCGTTTTTTGCATTTCATTTATAAAAAAAATTAAAAATAACTAAATAAATTAATATGTAAAATATCACTTCATAAACATAAACATGTAAGTTCAAATTCAACTTTTATAAGTTATAACAAAAATAACAAATTAAACTCTATCTAATATACATATATTCGCAGTTAAATTTGTTATTTTTTTACAACTTATAGAAGTTAAATTCGAACTTACATATTTAAAGCAATATATTATATATTAATTTATTTTGTTAATTTTTTTAAAAAAATTATAATCATTTAGTTGACATGCAAAAGATAACGTCTACCTAAATATTTAAAAGAGTTTCTCCTAATATATTCTAGCTAGCAGATAATTAACGATTGCCATGAAATACTCGTACTAGATAGGAAGCTACGTATTCTCTTTGTTGTTCGCCGTACGAATTGAGCTTTGCCGACTTGTGAGTTGTGATGGCGGGCCGGCCTTCCTTACTGCTGCTTTTGTGCGGATCAGCTGGCAATTGTCTTCTTCTGATGTATCTTCATCATCATCGTCCTCGTCGTCCTCTTCTTCTTCTTTTGGGGAGGGATGGTGCATCTTTCTTGAAGCCCTGTTCTGATACATTTCATCGGTAGCGCCATTGATTGATTCTTACAATTGCGCCTGTTTCTTAATTGTAGAAAAAGGGCCAATTTTTTTTTATGTTTATAAGCCAAAATTTAAATTTTAGAATTTAATTTTGAATCTGATTTTTTTTGCATTTTCTGTCACTAAGGACACGTATATAAAAATTTTACTCATAAATAATTTTTTATTTGCTAATAAATGATTTGCATAAGTATATGAATAAGCGAAGCAATGGAACTGGGAAAAAAGACGTTCACTTTACAACCCTTAGAATTCGTCTAAAATCAAACCATAAACTTTGAAACTACACATAATTGATTTTCTTTTCTTTTTGAGGTTTTAAGCATTTACTATGCGTTCACAAAACTATCGATTTAACAATTTATATCACAAAATTATAGATTTAACACTAAAATTTTGACAAAACTACAAATTTAAGGCGTTATATCATAAAACTACAGATTTTGTAACTTTATAAAAATAATAGTGCTCTGGGTTCTAAACTCTAAAATATATACTTTTATAACTATCACTAAATCTATAGTTTTATGATACAATGTCTTAAATCTATAGTTTTATGATAAATGTGATGTTAAATCTGTAGTATTATGATACACATTCATAAATCTGTAGTTTTACGATTGTTTGATCAAAATATTTGTATTTTTATGAAATTTTATTTAAGACTAACATTACCACACAAGTATCACATTATAAAAATGGTCCCTAAATCTAGTTCATGGTTGAATGGTGAACGGTTGTATTTAGTTTTCAGAAGTTTGATGAAAGTTCAGGGCTACAAATTGAGATATTTTACATTTTATTATCGACAAGTGACTGGTTCTGCAAATTGTAAACGACATATGCAAATGCGACTGAACAAATGTTTTTTCCCTTTTTTTTATCACAGCCGTTAGGTTTCCACCGTAGACATCTTTTAATTAAGTTTATATAAAAACCATCCCCCACCCCCCAAAAGGACCTCCGTTAAGACTACTATGTAGAATATAGAAAGTTGTTTTGCTATTCAATTATTTAAGAGATTCTTAAGGATAGTTTGGGCAATTGGTACGATGACATTTACCAAATTTTAGAAATGATATTTTTAGAAGACTTACTAGTCTAAACTAATGACGCTTGCAAAAAGAGGAGGGGGATGTATTTTGTATAACTTGAGTTTATCGATAGCAATTTGTTGAATCAAATACTTATTAATGACAATGTAGAATCATGTGATGATTAATCTTGATGATAAACAATTGCCAAAGATGAATGTTTATTAAAAATACGATGAATAGTGCTTTCTGATGGTGAACAGTGCGGTCGGTACTGGATGACCGGGCGGACCGGGCAGTGGGCACCGGTTAGACCGGAGGTATCTGGGCGATCTAACTGGGTAGCCCGACGGTTAGACCGACAAACTTCAAGAGGGGGTCGGTTTCAGGTTGTTCTCGTGAAATTTCTAGATTGCTTCATGTTTATAACTTCTAGATGGTTTTTATATGTATGTGATATTATTGTGTGCTGATGTGATTTAAGTCAGTGCAAACTTGTACTCGGATATGAAGTTTCTTTGTTGTTCATGTGTAGGTGTTGCTTGAGACCATGAAAACATAACCGGTGATAGATTGGGACTAGGCTTGAAAGAAGTTGAGGTCCAGACAGTCAATGATATTACATGGGATGCTCAGGGTAGAGAACAGTGCACGTAGAGGCGAAGGTTTCCATATGACATACACATGGTGTTGTGTGCATATGGAAAGAAAAGTCAAATTTGAATTGGGGTCAAAATTTGAAAAGATTGAAGTTTGAAGTTGTATGGGGATGTTGTTTCTCTGATTTGTGGGGTTTTCTATGTGATTAGGAGTTTTAGTATTAGTTGGATTCGTGACTAGGGGCACCATGTTTTGAGTATAAATATAAGAGAGATTGAGGTCATAAGTAGATTGACTTTTTGGAGAGAAAAGTTAGGGTTTGTTTTGAGACTTCAATCCTAGTTCGTGAGTTGAACGAAGAGTGAAGATACACTTTGTAAACATATATTGATATAACAAAGTTGATCTACTTTCAAGAGTTTTGTCGATTTGTATTTTTCTGGATCTTGACTGTCAGACCGACATCAGGCGAGCGGTCTAACCGATAGGATCACGGTGGTCTAACTGATGACAAGCAACTGGTTAGACCGGCAACGGCAAGCAGGCAGTAGACAGGGAGGCGATGGTCAGACCGACCGGACAACCTAGTCAGACCGGCAGCAAAGGTACAGTCAGACTGGTATACATATGGCAGTTAGACCAAACTATGTCGTTAACTTCGTCAAGTTTGAGGGTAATATTTTAATTCCGAAAAAAAATTTGATTATGATGTTTTTACTATTCATCCTTCAGTTTTTGTTATTCGATCCTACATATAAAAAACATAGAATTTGTCTCATAATTTAGATTATTTCTATGAGGATATGAAATGTTGGAGTCGACAATCATGGGAATTTTTACCCAATTTGATTATTTGTGCCAGGTACATCCTTCGTCAAATAAAACATAGTCTGAATCTTTTTTAAACGGACAGTGTATGACATCTCAGCTGTAGAGACGGACTTACATTGCAGTATCCTCTGTTTCATAATAACTGACACTAGTCACTATTTATTTTCGAACCTTAATCACTCGACTTATTTTTAATATTTACAAACACTAAAAATGATACCATGTTATTAAAGTAGGGTATGCCCTAAATACAAGTATAAAAAATTGTTGGCGTTAGACTAACAATTTAAGGGCGATTAATTATCAAAATTTAAATGAAAAAAATCAAAATTATCAGCTATTAAGAAACGGAGAGCGTAGTTTTATTTTGTATATGGAGCTAGGTCTCTCTCTACATCTTACTGTTAGGCTTGGTTTCAGATCTTGGCGCTAGGTCTCTCTCTACATCCTTTTTCTTTTCCTTTTCTCTTAGCTAATGCGAGACTTCGTACGATTTTCATTTTCTCTTGTCTAACTTCGTATTGCTCCCTTTTCACTCTTTTTAGAGACAGAGAGAAAACTTACTCTGTTTCTGTGTGTGTGTAGAAGCAGCTTTTAATTTAGGCAAATTCTATATATGGGCCATGAATCCAAGGAAGGTTCCATGAATCTGTACCTCGGTTGATCGATCGATGCATGTGGGTACATGGCCAACCAAATAGCCCATTGATCATGCTTGTTCGTCCTCCCTAGCCAATAACGACAATTAATCTGTAATCGTATGCAATTTATTAATAACCAACACGAACAGAGCAGCAGGAAAGAGCAAAGCTCCTCCTCTGCTCTAATTATCTTTTGTCACCTGCACATGGGAGCACCAAGGTATGTCTCGTTCGCCGGTAGAATGTTAGATTCGCGGTCGATTTCGCTGCTGAGCTTTTCGGTCTCTTACGTACCCTGAAAACGACAGGTTGGTGAGTGCATTGCAGATCGATCGCTTTGTCAACTGTTTTGGTTGGTCGACAGGTTTGCGTTTTTCATCAGATTATTATCCCAAAACCGATGAAAACCCTCATAGGTTTCGTGGTTATATCGACCTAATCGATGGGTACACAAGATGGGTAAAAATTCAACGAGATTCTGTAGGTTTGATGGAATTTGGTAGAGTCAGAGAAAACTGGACGATAATCGATTAATCGCAGCAATCGGTTTTTGAGGTGACAGCAATACAGCATACGCACAGTTGTGGCTGGCTGTTCTAGCGATGGGCCTGGCCCGTTTCTGGCCTTGGTCTGGCTTCGCCCAACCGTTGATCCCTGGGCAGCTGGGCTATGCCGAGTTGCGTTGGAAAGGAATAAGTTCATTTTAAGCCACTCATCTTGACATCGAGTTTGAATAACCTGAATCACAATATAACGTGTCGTTTAATATTTGAAATCAGTACAAATAAGGTCCAAAGACGGTTTCGACGATGGTTTCCACTGATATAGCGTCTACGTGATTGGTTTGACTTGCTCCTCGTCCCACATGACGTTAACATGGCACTTGAAGGAAGATTAAAAATTTATAAATTAAAACAAAATATGCGGAACCTATATCAGTTAAATAAAAAGATAAAAATAGTAAGACCAAGTCAGTGGGTCAACCGTTGATCTCTCTTCCCTCTTCTCTCCTATCTCCCTTTTTCTCTCATGCTTTCCACGGGGGGATGGCCTGCCGCTCTTGGGGATGGTGTGGCGAAGGCATGGTCCAGAAGATGGAACATCAGCAACGGCACGTGCAGGTCAAGGAAGTTGAGCAGGCGGCGGTTGATGGTGATGGCCCCCGCTGACTCCCGTCTTCGAGTGCTAGCCATCAGATTCGGCGCCCTCTACTCAGTCGCTGCCCGATTCCCCTCCGTTCCTGCTGGAGCTCCACCTACGCCGCCCCACGTCCCGCCACCGGCGTCCCATCTCCTGAACTGCACCTCCGCCTACCCTAACCGTCTCCTGGGAGCGGTTGGCCATCTCCCCGATGGGACTTAGGAGAGAAAAGAGGGAGAGAGAGGGTGGCCCACTCACACATGTGGGTCCCACTATTTTTATCTTTTTATTTGACTGACACATGGGCCTCACATATTATGTTTTAACTTTTAAGTTTTTAGTCTTGCTTTAGTGCCACGTCAATGTCATGTGGAATCACGAAGGCAAACCAGCCACGTAGGTGCCACGTCATTCAAAACCACCGTTCAAACTGTTTTGGGATCTCATTTGCACTAATCTTAGGAGTTGAGAGATGCATTATATATGGTATTCCAGTTTAAGAATGTGATTTAAACTTGACGTCAACATGAAAGACTTAAAGTGGACTTATTCCCGTTGGAAATGACGGTTAGCCCATGTGGTTGGGGAAAACCAAAACCTTTGGCAAATAGGCTTCTGTACACCATGTTAATCATGGACTGGCCCAATATCTAGCACGTTTATCTGAGCGAAGATTCAACTGTGCAAGATAACACGACGGATCTCGCGGTTGAGTTGCACTGTAACTAAAGAGCACTAGACGGGATACCAAAGAATTTAGCACGCCCATAACTAGTATAAACAACATGGGTGATAGAGGGTTTCCTTGCTGAAGGCCTCTTTGATGAGAGATCAATTGACCCGGTTCTCGGTTAACCAACACCCTTATGGAAGAGGTTGAAAGCAAAAGGCTCAACAAATTACACCACTGTCTACCAAAGCCTAGGAAATTGCAAAACCTTAGAAAATTAGCGTGCTGGTTGGTGCGCCAACCAGTTTAATTATAGTCTATTTAGCATCTCATCATCTGCTGGTTAGCTTATCGGTTGAAAAAAAAATAAATTTTGGAAGTAAATTTTAGAGTTGGTTTTAGTTTTTTTTCATTGTAGATTATTTTCTAGCATTTTCTATTAAACCGCTAATAACATAAATATATTGTCATGAATTATTTTCGTTTGCTTAATTCATTTATCCATGGCTTACCATTATTAGCTCAAACAATTAATACTATATCCTGATTAGTGGGTTTATTGTGCTATATAGACTTTTAACTTTGAAAAATCACTAAAGATCATGTCAGGGAAAAGGTTAGGGCTATCTTTTATATAGTTTGACACGCGAGTAATAGAATATCCTAAAATAAATGTACCTTAGATTACCAATTTATGTTTATCACTTTGCACTGAAATTGCACAAAAAAACTCCAGAGAACTGTTAATTTATGCAAATGTTTTCAACGATCCTAGCAATTTCTTATTACTACTTCCATACATCTAGTTTCATGTTTATTGTTTTCATTTAGATAAATTTATTACTATTTTTTATTAGACTTATAGTAGTAGTGTATTTATCCAAGAACTAATTCAATGGTCTTAATCCTTGCTACCACTTCTTTTTTTTTCATTTAAACATAGGATATTATCATGATGAAGTTATTTTTCTTCGATTTTGATTTAGTACATGTAGCTGATTTTTTATTATGAAAAGCTAAAACTCTTTTTTTCCCTCTTCTCTCTCGCTTTTTTATTTATTTAATTTTCTTCTATTTAATTTTCTCTATTATAATGCAGGCCACATTTTCTTTGAAAGTCTCTAGAATCTAACTATAATGTTTAAAGTTTGGAAGCTTCTAGAGACATATAGAATGTTTAAAGTTTATTTTTTTTCTGGATTTAATTTTTTTATGATATGTTCCTCAAATTTATCCTGAAATTTACAGCTCCCCTGCCAACTTTAGAAAGATAGATATTGAGTTGGGCCTGGGTTGTTTCGGGCCAACCTATTTGCCCGCCATATCTTAAGAGAAGCACGTATAAAAAAACAAGTAAAATCCCTAGAGAAGCTACTCCTAGGAATGAATATATGTTTGCCCGGTAGAGATGTTACCATGAACAAAAGGAACACAATATTCTAGCAATCAAATTCAATAGATCACCTTGTCAATCCCATGCTCGCGTGCCATATGAATACCATCCCCAACTACCACAAGCTCAGCAATTAGAGGATTCGCTGAGGATACTAGCAGCCCTTTGTTACTATGAGCATGCCCCCGATCATCTCTAATGATCATAATGAAGCTCCAAATGACCATGTTCGACAAAAGGCAGCATTGACATTAGTCTTTACAGCGCTATTATTAGGCGTTAGTTTAGTTCCATTTTCTTCAACATTTTGTCTCAGCCCATATATTTTTAGGGACAAACGAGTCAAAGACTTGCTGGACCCTAGGCCTAGGGTCGACCCGTGGTCTTTGGCAACACAGCGTGGGCGGCGGCGACGGCGGTTTGGGGGCGACGCGCTCCGGCTTGATTCCAAGCCTCCAAGCTCAACGGCGACGCGCACCGGGCTGGATCGAGACGGCAACGACTCCAAGCTCGGCGGCGACGGTGATGCGGGTCCAACTGTTGCGGCGGCTCCGGTTCGGACTTCGGCGGTGCCTGCTCCCGGCGTGGATTGAGCTCAACTGCGCGTAAGGGCCGTGAAAGCGGCGGCTCCAACAGTGAGGGCGTTGTTGATCATCAGGACCGCGAGCAAAGGACTTGGAGCGCTTCTTGTTCTCGCATTGCATCCTGACTCCTGAGCGGAAGGGTAGGTTCATGTTCTGATGTTCGTGCTTCCATCCCAGCGCTTCTTTTAGTCTGTGATTTTGATTCTGAAAGGCTGCATTTCGCAAGCCGGTGCTCTGGATCATATCTGAATATTTGCAGTTGGCAAACACTGGCTTTAACTTCTGGTATTGTTTATGATTCTTTTCGTTCGTTCTATCTATCTATCTATCTATCTACTTTTCTATCTATATATATCTATCTATTAATTATATTATTAATACAGCTAAAAAACCACCATGTTAACTGTAGAGGCTAAAATGTCTTACATTAATCGAAAAAAAGAAAAAAAATCTAAATAGAAACACAATCTAAAAAATAACTAAAATTTAGAATTAATAACAAGCAATATTGAAATAAGAATTTATATAAGAACCCAATACATGATTAATTAAAATTTAAAATAAAAAATAAAAAATTCTGATATTAAAAAAAGAAAAAAAGAGTTCAAATAGAAATACAATCTTAAAAAAATAACTGAAATTCAAAATTAAAAATAAGCAATATTAGAAAAGAGTCCATTTAAGAACCCAATACGTGATTAATTAAATTTAAAATAAAAAATAAAAATTCTAAAATCAGAAAAAAAGAAGTTCGAGAATCCCACATTAATAAAAAAGGAAAAAAGAGTCCAAATAAAAATACAATCTAAAAAATAACTGAAATTCAAAATAAAAAATAAGTAATATTGAAATAAGAGTCCATATAAGAGTGCAATACGTCATTAATTAAAATTCAAAATAAAAAATTAAAAAAAATTCTGAAATTAGAAAAAAAGAGTTTAAATAGACATACAATCTAAAAAATAACTGAAATTCGGAATTTAAAATAAGCAATATTGAAAAAAAAAGTCCACATAAGAACCCAATATGTGATTAATTAAATTCGGAATAAAAAATAAAAAAAATTCTAAAATCAGAAAAAAGAGAGTTTGAGAAGAAATAAATTTTAAAATAGCTAAAATTTGAAATAAAATAATTGAAAGAACAATCCATCTCGAACACAACACGAATATAATTAAAATTTGAAATAAAAAAATAAAATAAATTTCTAGATTAGAAAAAGGAAAAAGAGAGTTTCAATGGGAATACAATTTATAAATAACTGAAATTCAGAATAAAAAATAAGCAAAGTTGAAAAAACAGCCCATCTAGAAAAAAGAAAAAAAAAGTTCAAGTAGAAATACAATTAAGAAATAATTAAAACATTGTTTTTTTAATTGAACATGAATAACTTAACATTAACTTAAAATATATAGCTTCCAACGCCACATTTATACACCAAATATTGACATGTTTGGTTATACTGAATAAGTAACAGTATGTAAAAAAAATAGACAATGCTAAACAAAGTCCTAAAAGACTACTTTAGGTCATCATCAACTACAACATACGGGCGATTATTCGGACGATTAAACGGAGAACGGTCGATTAATCACTAAAAACAGCGTTTTGACATTCATGAATGACAAACGTGGATCGTATCACGTTAACGGAATGGTTTTGCTGCCGTCACAGTATATACGGCCGTTTTCCACGACACCGGTAGAGAGTATACTTTAGCACATGCCATCTTTTTTTTTACTAATAATGTTTACAAATTGAAAAGTTTGACAGTAAAATAATATTTGGTGTCATTACGACGACCCTGCTTTTTTCCGATTCTGGACTTTGGATTTTTCTCTTTACAAGATTTCAAACTTTTAATGTTGCATTCCCTGTAAAAATTTTATAGGAACACTTTTCTAAACAACGGCAGTTAATTTATTCATTTATATCCATAAATAGTTATAAAAAAAATAGCCATCCGTCATCATACTATCTCAAACGGGACGAAAAATAAAGGGTTGGAAAAAACCGAAACATGTTTTCATGGCCCGAGCAAGGTGCATTGCTGTCTGTGCCCGGACAAGAAGCTCTTCGGAATTCTAGCATCGAAACATTAATGCGTGCTGAAAAACCTAGCCCTTGGCCCGCAAAGATATCGGGCCTAGCATTGTGCAGACAGCAAAGATGCAAAAGCTGCTCCCTACAAGACCACACACACTCTCTCACTCTCTGCAAGACGAGGCACACTCTCTCTCCCTCTCTTCTGCATCCCTCTCCTTTGCAAAAGCTGCTCCCTTCTCTCTCCTCTATCTCATCCTTGGTTCACAAAACCGATCGGTTTTAATGAAATCGTTGGTGTTCGGTTTGTGGAAGCTGATCAGTATTAGCCGGTTTTTGTATGACGTTAGACTAAAAGTCATTGATTTTTATCGGTTTTCAATCGGTTTTCATAAACCAATGAGGAGCAGTTTTTTCTTTGAAAACGAAATGGTAAACCCTGATCTCATCTCTAGTTCTCTCTTTGTTCTCATCTCTCGTGTTGCTGTGACTAGACTTTTGCAAATCTCAGTCTCACGTCTCACCTGTCTGTAGACCCCTCTCGCGTAACCAGACTCTTTCTTTATCAAACCCAAAATTCGAGTCTCACTTCAATAAATTTAATTTAGACCAAACCCAAAATGTCTTTGTGTGGAGTATGAAATGAAGAGAGTAACACTAATTAAATTATACCGATATACCATTGGAGTATATATTAACAAAATCCAACAAAGTTGAGGTGACCCAAGGGAAAAATTCCCCAAAAAAAGATCCAAAAGACAACGGTAAGTCGAGCAAGCACCTATTGAGATCACCTGTTTCTTCTGCAGTGACCAAATACTCAATTCTTATAATTTCAGTATTTTCTATCCTAACTACAAATTCCAAGCTAATCAAAGCAGGGCTGAGTGTTTGGCTCTACAAGTCATTTGTCAGTTTTTTCAGTTTCTCGAGTTATATAAGGGTATCCTTAATGTTGAGCTACACAACAAACATAAGATAAGACCCACATATCGTTTGTTAAGTTTTTCTGTTTACCTTATGGCTAGCTTTAAGCTTAAGGTTAGCCATAATAATATTCTCTTCTAAACACACATTCCTATGTATAAAGTTGTACTAATATTTATTGCTTATAATCATCTTTACATGCACATTGGAGATGCCCTAGCATTCACTAAATTATCCTCTCCAGGTAACCTCAGTCTTGCTGTACATCTTCGAGCCATCCTCTGTCGGGCAACCTAAAATTCAACACATTTGTCGATGCTTAAGGGGTAAAATCTACAGATTAAAACAAGCAAAGTAGGATAATTATACAATAGTTTAGAGAAGTTTACCTTTCCTGAATCGACAAAAAAACTCTAAGGGTAATGTAATTGTCTCCTTACATGGACCTTCAATGTCATGTACTTCCAACTACACAAGAAAGGCAGTTCTGCTAATTATTTTTACCCAATTTTTTCAAAAAAAAACAAGTGGCATTTTTGTTATTGTGTAATATCACACCTTGAGAACCATCGACTTTTTCATCCCCTGCAGGTATTTCCAACCAAGAGAAATGAGATAATCTTTTATCTGTTCCAGAATTTTAAAAATAGAAATCACAACACATTTGTATTATTCTTGAGATAACAATTCATTTCACCTTAGGCAAAGTAGTCCTGCACTTATCCTCAAAAAAAATCACGTCACCCCGTCTAACACTGAGATGCCCAAGAGCAGAATCATCAGCTATGTGTTTAACAATGAAGCCACCGTTGATGTTATGTTTAAGAGAGAGCTCCTCCCAAAGTGACACACCAGCTAGTTCCACACTTTTTAAATCCACCTCAAACACAGGACGGGCAACACAGCTACAGATAAGATGGATTTAGTCTATTAGTAGACAATGAATGCTACAGATAAGATGGATTTAGTTAGTCTATTAGTAGAAAATGAGCGCGCATGTTGGTGCGCCAACCACTTTATAGCCTGTGTTTATTATTTAGCAAATTGACTTTTAAAACTTAATTTTAAGTTGATTTTACTTTTTTTAAAGATTTTTTTCAGCATTGGCTTTTAAATCGCTAATAACATAGATATAAAAGATTTATCCATAAATATTCAATTAATAAGAATATATCATGATTAGTGGAGTTACGTGCTGATAGAAATTGCGGAAGACGATATTATGGGAAAATGACATCTAAAAAGTTAGTGCTGTTTCCATAATATAGATAGTTTCAGATGTGCATAACAGAATCTGTGTAATCAGGTGGAAATACATATCCTAAAACAAATATGTTTTCGATTACCAATTTCTACCCATCATTTTGTAGTGAAATTACAAGCTACTACTTACTTCTGCTCATCTGTCCCCTGTTTTTTGTTTTATTCCTAGATAAATTTAGGTGTTTTCTCAATTTTCTATTTGACTTGTACGTAGTATAGTGTTTTTATCCAAAGATTTTTCAATGGTCGCAATGTAATCCTTCCTACCATTTTTTTGGCATTTAAACATACGATATTATCAGAAAGAAGTTACTTTCTTTGATTTTGATTCAATCTGTAGTATATTTTAATACTTATGAGACAAAGAAATTCAATATACCTGAATTGCTTCCACATCTCAAAGAAGGTGCGAATAATTGAGATTAAAATGATAACTGCACCAGGGCCGTCTATGTGTACCATGCCAATGGTACTACCATCAGTGTCAACCACAGGCCCTCCTGCACCACCCTGCATTAATTAAAAACTAAATAAATACCACTAAGTAGAAGGCAAAATAAATAGCAAGTGTGAAGAAAAGGTAAATGTATCAGTATATCAGGAACATCACAATCCACAAACATGTAATGGTTTCTCCACATCAAAGAACCATCTGACCATATGATTGCTCCACGCCCCGCCACCAGGGACATATTTTTGTCCCAAGACAAGGCAAGAATTTCTTGGCCATACTTTGGGGCTGACCCAAAAGAGGGGACTTGCAATGGTGGGTCAGACGTGATCTCCAAAATGGAGAGATTGTAGTGGCGATTAACGAAATCTCAACTGTCCCTGCACGACAGACTTATCTGGGAGATGAACCTGTAGCTAAAAGATAGAGAGAGCAGGCAATGCAAGAAAAAAAAAGGTTAATGGTGTATTGTTACTCATCTTAAGCACAAGAGACGGAACTAATACTAAGGATATACAAGAAAAGGCCATCAATTTGACAATGATAATGTTTAAGAATTGAAATCAGAGGGCAGAGTAAAGTTCACAGAAAGCAAATGCACAACAACTACGGTTAGCAATCACTTGACCATACTATACTTAACAAAAAATGGCAATGGAACTCGGATAATAGAACATGGGGATTACCTAATGGAAATCGGTGTTCTACACTTGCACCAAAAAAATTAAAGAAATTGGCAGGCATGAAAAGTCATTTTTAGCAATTGGGTTAGCCCCTACTTAACAAGAACAGTAATGGAACTCGGATGATAGAAACATGGGGATTAGCTAATGGAAATCGGTCATGCACCTCGGGTTGGGGCTCATGCGGCATCTTCTTCAAGTAAGTGGACAGCGTGAGGATCATAGCACGCTTGGTGGCTCCATCCCAACTGATGATGATTCCGGTGTGCGAAGAGATCAATTTTCCCTCTGAAAAACATCCAGTTGATTAGCAGGTGGCTACATAGCTAGGAGCTGATAAATACATATTTTGTATTGGGCTACTGAATACTGAACACATTTTCTCTCTGCAACACATTTTCCCATTTGTTGCCGGGCTACACATGTCTATCTCGGTAGCTTTCTTTTATATCACTGGCTTTTCCCTAAGCATCTGCAGCTAGTTAAGTTTGATCTATGACTATTTTAGCACAAAATCCACGGTAATTCCCATGTGGAGATGCAGCATGATATTCTCATGTAATGCTAGGTAGGGAATGCGTAAAACAACGCAATTAATGACACGTAACAGCAAATAGAGTATATCAAGCCGTAAAATCTGAACATGCCTCCAAACTCGTACTAAGATGTGTCCATATTAGGTTGCCATATTTTTGGAACGGATGGAGCAATTACCAGAAGGTGAGGATGAAACGCGGACAATTGAGTGAGACATCCCCAACACCATGTTCTTGTGAGATGGGGTGGGCAAGGCTGCCACGGTGGAGGGCTCGTCTTCCTTATCGCACTGGAGAGTTAGCTTCTGAAGTCGAGCAACTGAAGAAGAGAAAGGGGGAGAAATTAACAAGGTTAATAATAGGTATACAAAAAAAATTGAACAAGAAACAAGTGGAGGATCAAAAGCGAAACCTTCGAGCCAGGAGATCCGGGAGCTTTTTTTGACACGGGGTGTAGCGGAATATGGTGGGTGGATTGGCAAGAGTGGCCGGGATGCCAAGGTGCCATGCCCCTCCCTGTGTATCACACCTGTCGTCGTCGCCGCCACCGTCGTCTTCTTCCTCTTGTTTGCCGCCGACATCTATGCCTGCTTCTTCATCGTCTCCTCAATCTTTCTCCTCTTATTCTTCTTGTTGTTGGAAGACATTCCCGCCGATTCCACTTCAATCGGATGAACCTGTCCAATCTACTTTGCTCTGGAGCGAGTCAACCTCCCGAACCATGTCCAATCTGCTTTGCTCTGGAGCGAGTCAACCTCCCGGACCACAATTTGGGATTGGGAATGCCGTCGTGCGAGCGGAGATCGGAATCCGGCTTTGATTTGGACCGACTCGACATCGGCAACAACGATTTGGGAGCGTCGTGGCTTTGTACACTCAAGGCCGCCACCGATCTCCTCGGTTTGGGAGGCATGGCCGCCTCCCGCCGCACCAATCGCGGCCGCCGTGTTTTTTTTTCACTTTTTAGCTATTTTCAACAGTACCAAAATTTAATGATAGGTAATTTTAGCACAATCAAATTTTGATAGCATTAATTGTTGTGTTTAGTTTGAAACCTTGTCAAAATTTGTTAGAATTTTTAAGATTAGAAACTTCTAGATTATTAATTTAGTAAAGTAATATTGGTAAGAATATGTTTGATTTTTTATCTTACTAAACGTTTGTTGATAATTTAAAAAATTTGGTAAGGATAAAAATAGCAACAAAGTTAACAAGCTCATATATCCTCGTCCTACTCATATCGGATTGCTTTTCTTTTTTAATAAATTTTATAAAATCACACCTATTATTATCTAAGTTGTATAAAATTATAGAGATTTTTGTACACGACACGTAGTTATATAGGTACCGTGGTTCTAAAGTTCATAAAATCACAGTGTTAACCAGTTTAACATATTATTATATCAAAATTTTAAAATACTATGTAACAATTATATGATGGATAAATAATTTATAAATTTTAGATGTGATCTTAGAACTCACAGTACTACTATGTTTCGGCAAAGTGAAAAAATAAATATGTACTAGCTCCCAGCTGATATACATGGCCGTATTACTGATGCTAGAGTGTATTAAGTCTATGATTCATGTACCAACATCTTGATTCCAATTGTTTATTTATTTCGTTTCTTATATATACATGCAGCCATTCGAATTTCAATCACGACGTTTGATCCTTCGTTCAATGCTACATAAACAATTTTTTTTACGAGGGCCCCTATACATTGCAGACAGACTGTAACTGGTTGCGTCTGCAAAAATCAATCTCTATTTTCGCATATGGCTTCTTAAGAGGCTAAATGCAAAAATAAGTCTATTTTTCTAGGTGGGTCTCTTAAACAACCACATGAGAAAATGTGTTTTTATAGGTGGGCCTCTTAAAGGTTTGCCTAGAAGTCTATTTTCGCAAACAGACCTTTTAAGGAGCTATATGTAAAAATAAGTCTATTTTTCCAGACGGGTCTCTTAAACAGCCACATGAGAAAATATATTTTTGTAGGTGAGTCTCTTAAAGGTCTATCTAGAAGTCTGACTTAACTCCTCATTTTTCCTCTTAGCACTTCATTCTTTTTAAGTCATCATCCTTATCTCCTCTCCTCCTCGTATTATTGCAAACTCTCCTCTCTCTGTCTCTCTCTCCCTTTCTCATTGAAAGGCGCCAATCGGATATATTTGATATCCAAATCAATTTCAAGTGCGTTGTAAATTTAGTACTCCAGGGAACATTCTCTTAAATCTGTTGTTGACTACGCCTTTATTCTTTTGTTTTTTTACTCTCCGTTTTTATATTATAAGTCGTTTTAGATTTGTCCTATAGTCAATTTTTTTTATGTTTGACAAAGTTTATAAAAAATATAGCAACATTTTCAACATAATACAAATATACTATAAAAATATATTCAATGATGGATTTACTTAAACTAATTTGGTGTTGTAGATGTTATTTTTTTTATAAACTTGATCAAACTTTAATACGTTTGACATAGATCAAATCCAAAATGTCTTTTAAGTATAAAACGGAGGGAGTGACACTAAGTAAATTATGCCGATATGTCATCAATATATTGGCAAAATTCAGCGAAGTTGAGGTGGCACCAGGAAAAAATGCCCCAACAAAAGATCCAAAAGACAACGGTAATTCGAGCAAACACCCATTGAGATCACCCGTTTCTTCTGCAGTGACCATACCTCAACTCTTATAATTTCTCAGTACTTAATTCCATCCTACCTACATATTCCAAGCTCATCAAAGCTGGGCTGAGATTATCATGCACCTCAGATTATCCCCATTATCCTCCACAGTACAGTCCTATACAGCTTCTCTGAAATCTTACAAATAACTGTACAAATATATTGGTAATATACATATATAATCCAAAATATCCAACAACGACCTACAATTTACCTGAATCAGTCTCTGTTCATCAAAGCAGCCGAACTGAACATCAATACACATCATGTGAATGTCATTACTAGTATTCATGATGAAACATCAGCAAAACATTGCAATGCAGGTTTGTGGAACAACCAGAGGGGCAAGTTACCAAGTTATGCTGCGTTCGTTTGGAACGGTTGGGATCTTCTCTCCCACGCACGCAGAACAAAGCGAGTCATTAACATATGATTAATTAATTATTAGCTTAAAAATAGATTAATATGATTTGTTTGAAACATTTTCCTGTAAATTTTTTTTAAAAAAATGTAACGTTCAGCAGTTTGAAAAACGTGCGCGCGAAAAACAATGGAGTAGATAGCATGAGATATGCTACTAGGCTGCTAGGCAACATCGTATAGATGGCATGAGATACATGAGATACAGGCAACAATGTGCGGACATGAATATCAAACTTAGTTCAAAAGGGACCAATCGGGCTGAATATGACAGTCGTTTATATGAATATTAGCATAGTTCAGCCAGCCAAAATTAGGTAACGTCCTAGGTTAAACGCCCCGATAGAAGATCATGTCAAAGAACATTCGAGTTACTAACATTCACAAAATTATTATCTCTAGGTAACTTCAGTCTTGCTGTACATCTTCAAGCCATCCTCCATCGGGCAACCTAAAATTCAACACATTTGTCAATGCTTAAGGGGTAAAATCTAGGGACTAAAACAAGCAAACAAGGACAATTGTACAATAGTTTAGAGAAGTTTACCTTTCCTGAATCGACAGAAAATTCTAAGGGAAAGGTAATTAGCTCCTTACATGGACCTTCAATGTCATGTACTAGCAACTACACAAGAAAGGCAGTTCTGTTAATTATTTTTTACCCCTTTTTTCAAAAAAAAACAAGTGGCATTTTTGTTATTGTGTAATATCAGACCTTGAGAACCATCGACTTCATCCCCTGCAGGTATCTCCAACCAAGAGAAAGGAGATAATCTTCGATCTGTTCCAGAATTTTAAAAATAGAAATCACAACGCATTTGTATTATTCTTGACAAATATTGATTTATATTAAACTATTACTTGAGATCATAATTCATTTCACCTCAAACAAAGTAGTCCCGCACTCAGTCCTCAAAAAAGATCATGTCACCCCGTCTAACACCGAGATGCTCAAGAGCAGAATCATCAGCTATGCGTTTAACAATAAAGCCACCATTGATGTTATGTTTCAGAGAGAGCTCCTCCTGGAGTGCCATAGGATCAATATTCTCTGACCAACAAAGGAACCTGCCACACTCTAGATTGTTGTCCGGTAGGAACTCCACTACAGGCTGCTGCTGCCATCGCCGACCGTTGCCTGTCCTCTGCCAGTCATCCGGGCAACCAATTCTCGCAGAAGAAGTGAGCTGCACATTGGTAGCAACCAAATATAATTAGGGAAGAATCATTTAGCCAGGTTGCATGGGGAACTGAAAAGGCTGAAGTTTAAAGTTATTTCATCTTGCTCTTACCGTTCCACAAGAATCCTTTGTCTGAAACCCCATATCACTCCACATGATGTTTTACAGATTAAGCATATTGAACCACCCCGATAATTGAAATTAGCCAACATATATATTGGTACATCTGAGATAAAATGGATAGAAACTTTTATATATACCTAGGATAAGAATATCAATATAGAACTTATCAAGCTCATTTATAAAAATAATAATAATTAATAACTTACAATGCAGAGCGTGCAACTTGTTGACTACATGCGTAGAGTGCGAGCACCCCTTGCAGGGCAGCATCCCAACAATGTGAACAACCAGCATGTCGTGCCGAAACCCTGGAGACAAAACATCAAACGATGAAGAAAAAAAAATTGGATAACCTGAAGCAGATCGAAACAGATGCTGAGCATAACAGGCATGGGGGTAATGCACACGGGCTTCTTGTCCTGTACTGGTCCTTCTCGTCCTCTGCAGAGGATAGGGTGCCGCGTTTGGCGACCGCGCCTCCTGTAGCAAGGGTCCAGGGCGGCAGCTCTGGCTCCGCTCTGATCAGGATGATCCATTCCCCTCGCAGTTGTCCCCCAATTCGGGCTTGGGACATGCCGGCGATGCACCGGCCGTGGCGCTTGAGGCGGAGGAAGATGGAGGCGCGATGGTAGGGATGGACCATGGCACGGCGGTGGAAGAGGTGCTGGGATGGTGATGTGCACTAGAGTGCCCGACCTTCCGAAAGGTTCTGATAAACAACGATTTGGACGGAGTCGCGACACAAATCGATCCGGCTTCTTGAACGCGCACGCTCTTAAGCCCCGCAATCGCAGCACCACGTCTCCTCTGGTTATCACCCGTGTCGAAACGCGGGTGACCTCACCGAGAAGGCTAATCCCTGTTTGCCAATCGAAGAACACAAACAAGAACGAGATAGAATACAACCAAAATTACAGATGAATGATTAAGCTCACGAGTTGGGGTCTTACAAACCAAACTGTTCTTGACAGATTAATCTAAGCAAAACCCAAAACCTAAAGATAGCGACGGCTACTGATATATGGAGTTTAGGGTCGTGCAAGCACCCCTTGACGCAACCCTAATGGGCTCCAACACGATACACGG
Organism: Oryza officinalis; assembly: GCA_008326285.1. NCBI lineage: Eukaryota > Viridiplantae > Streptophyta > Magnoliopsida > Poales > Poaceae > Oryza > Oryza officinalis. The sequence continues at coordinate 27,206,799 of BDMV01000006.1, read as the reverse complement.
CCCAAAGGCCAAAATACGGCGTCGCAGCGCCGGGACAGATTCTGAACGTCAATTTGTTCGGTCAATTCCCGATGACTCGTAATGAATTTGGACATGGGACCAGAACCATTGGAAAGGTTATCTTCTTAGCTTTCCATCGACATAAAGAATGCCCCAATCCGAGCAAGTATGCGACCTGGGCGCCTGTTTTAGTGCAGACTGGTCCTGAACTCCGAATTGCACCCGAAGTCGACTTGGAGAAGATCTTGGTTTGGTCCCCAATCAACTTCTTTGATATTCCATGCATTCGTTATGCTCGGCTTCTTTTCTTTCATCCAAGCAAGTACCTCTGCAAACGAAAACAAACAAAACTCATTGTGTAGCAACGTATGTTCAAAAATATAACAAGTAAATCTTATGTAGAACTGGTTAACCTTTGGCTGATTAGTACACAAGGTAGTCATGGTTATATCCGAGCTAGTTGTGTCCTCATCAGATGGATCACAGCAAGGGCGGCGGAAGAAGGGCGCGAGGAGGGAGAGGGCGTGGCGGATGGAGATGGAGGCGCTCGGGGAGACCGACGTTTCGCTCGGGCGGATGGGAAGCAAAGCGACGGGGCGGAAAAGGAGGAGCGGAGACAGAGATTGAGGGGAGCGTGTGAGGGGCTGAGTGATTAGGGAGGTTGGATTTATCCAATAATGATGATGATGATGATTAAAACGAGTTGGTGGATTATGGGGTAGATAGAATAGGCATGGTGACGAGTACATCACTCATATAGATACGCATATCACTTAATAAGTTCAACAAAATGAGCCACTGATGCAAGGACCGCTAACCCGTGCATGTGCACGTCTAAGAATGATATACTATTTAATATTTGTGATGACTTATTTGTTCTCATCTAAAGAAATTCAAATTCAAATATGATAAAACCCATAGAGGTAAAATGTGTGTGCGCGTTCATAGGAGTGAGTATGCACACGTTGTGACGCTTGCGTTTGTACTATATTTCTAAAAAAGGATTTTTTTCTGTTCTTTTTTCTGTTAGCATGAATTATTTTCTTTCTTCTTTTCTTAATTTTTTTATGGTTTTGCAACCTGGGAATTTGAATTGCAACCGTGCTACCAATCCTAATTGCTGCCCAAACCACTAATAATTTGACAACATCATCTTAACATCTTATATAGGTGGTTTAGGTCACAGATGATGGCAATGTACGTAAGACTCGGTCACATTAGCTAGCCCAGATCACATCCCCGGTCTACGGTTGATACAGCTTCAAAATAAACATTTCCAAAATTTGAAGATGCTAAAATTTTGATAAATTGATAACATTACTAAATTTTGATAGAATCATAGAATATGTAATGTGTTCTTAAAATTCTCTATGTATTACCATTGATAACAAACTAAATGCATTATGTATTAATTTTTACCAAAAATAAGATGTTTTAAAATGGTATCAATTTGAATAAGCCCTACGCTCTATTGATTCTGGGATGTTTAACTTTTATTTGACGTCCTAGATCAATCTGGAATCTCCTTTTTTTTTTGTTTATTTAACGCTGTAGTTCATTCACGACCGTTGCTTTCATCTTTGCCCTCCTCCTCGCGTGTACTCATGGTCGCCTCGCGCGCTCGCCCGTCGCCCTCGCCGTCGTATGGTGCCACCGTCACCCTCGGCCGCCCGCTCGGGCACCGCTCTCGGATGGGACACACCGCCGCCACCGCGATCGCGAACGCGGCCCCGGTCGTTGTTGTTTGTGGGCCCAAGAACGCCGGCAAGTCTACCTTCTCCTAGCTTTGCTCCATCAGTGAGGTTGTTCGCTGACTAGTAGTGGTGGTTGTGTTCTGGTGCGTACCGTGGCAACCGGCGAGGAGGCGAAGGGCCGAAGGATAAAGAGGAGAAGATGCTCCTGGTGCTCTGGTGCGGGTTTCTGTTCTTTGTTGTTGTTCATCATTCAAGTTGTCAACTTCCCCCAGGCCCCAAATCCTTTTGGGATGAACATGTTCTTGATTTCTGACAACAGTTCATTTTGGGACACCTGGATGACTCCAACTGTAATTTTCAGTACTGTGAAGTCACAATCATCTCAGCCATCTGTTGTCTAATTTGTTCAATCGTTTGGGCATGATGTTAATCGACCCTGATGAAAATTATGTAAAAGCAATGACGCTTTGACCTTGGGCTAATGTTTATGGTTAACATATCTGCAGGTTGCACACTGCACGGTGGAGGCTCCAGGTGAGTGCATGAGCATGTCAGTTGGGCAATCTGATTGGATGCAACTTCAAACAACCATTCATGATTAGTTCAGAGTTCACTAGTTCAGTGCAATTTGCAGCTTTGAATCAGCTGCAATTTTCGGAGGAAGGTGCAATTCTGCTGCTTCACCTGATCTTCAGAGAAAGGCGTCGGATGTTTGAGGAAAGAGCAGCTTTTGACAGAATGCTTGACTCCACATATGTAGCATGTTCACTGTACCTATCTGTAGCATACTGGCATGCTTGTTTTGATAGTGTTTGATCTGCAAGCTACTGCAAGCTTGCAGATCATAAATTTGCAAGCTGTAATACTCCTGTGGGATGTTTCGGAGATACTCCTGCACTGATGTTTCAGAGATGTACCTCAGTTTCAGAGATATTCCAGTTTCAAAAATTCGCACCCACTCCATATCCACGCCAACTTCCTGATGACCGCTTTGCGTTGATGTGAATTGACAGAATTGTCTATAATGTGAATGTTTGAAATTTCTTGTAAAGTTAACAACAATACTCTTGTAAAGTTAACAAGATAAAATTATGGATTGTGAGTATTCATCCACTGCATATGCAGATCACTGAATTCAAGTTCAGACAATCCCGTGCTAATTCAATCATATTGCAAGAATGGTGCAATTAAAAACTGCAAATCAACCATTCAATTATTCCAAATCTAATAAAATCCCTTATAGATATGCTCCAAATGAGTTAACATCACTTTACAGATTGAAATCTCTAGTCCAAATCAACTTTAAAGATTTGGGCCGGTCATCTCTTTACAGATTTTGAACTGGAAAAAAGAAATCAGCACAACTAAACCGCTACGGTCCTCTTCTTGGTAGCATTATCTGGCTAGAGTATTCCATGTAGACTGCCTCCACCTGTTCAGAGTTACTCCCAATTAAAAGGTATCTCTTCATGATTTAAACAAAGAAAACAAGGACATGCCAACCTGAGAGAAAGAGATGGCTCCCTTCTGATTTTGCAATGAGGTGATGTCCATGATGACTTGCGAAAGGAAGACATGCTTACCTGAAAAAAATAACATGTGCTAAATCTGGTTGCATCCAGGCAGTAGACATGAGCGTACATTATTCTACTCCTGATTCTCTTTGCAAAGTAAAAAAAAATCCCACCTTTCAAATATAAAAAAACAATCTTTGCACAAGGTAAAGTGTGGAGTAACTATACAATTTAAAAAATCCTGCCTTTTCAGGCTACTGGAGAAAGAACCAGTACATAACTAATGTCCAAACTGCAAAGAAAATAATCATGTACTGATGATAATCATGTGCAACAAATCTACTCTAGCTCATTGGCTATGCAGTGTCTGAAATCTTTTAAGTAACAGGATTTCGGCAATACTGAATCAGAGCAGAGAAAAATACTCCATGAATTCTTTTGTGTACAAAAAAAATACTGACACTGCACACAACTACACAACACTCAATTATCAGAAAAGATAATGCAACTTGTATCCTCTAATATTTACATAGGAAATGAAGCTGGGAAAGTAGAATAATTTTCACAGCAGAGACGGTGGACTTCAGACATGATGCAGACATGTGAGTATTTCCAGACAGGTGAGCAGGTGTTATCTTCTAAATCGTTAAACTAAAATGCCCAAATAGTACTCCCCATTGGGAAAACTGCACAGTTTAATTTCGTGGAAATTGAACAAACTGCACAATATTTATTTACTCCTGACTTTGATTCAGAAACCTGTAGATGAACTTGCAATGCCTTATGAAACCTCTTGATTCACATCGACCTGCATTCTTCAGAAGCACATGGACCTCTTGATTCTCTTTGCAAATTGCTAGGCAGCAATACACAGTAATTTACAGAATTTGCAAATTGCCCATGCATGCAAGAATGAAACAGGAACAAAATGAAACGGATTCCTAGATAATACTCCCCTCAGCTGCCATCTTGCTCTATTGCAGACAACAATGGCAAAGTGGCCATCAGACAGTCAGATTTGCGCTTACAGGCTGGATAAACAAGGGTGCTGAAATGCATCTAAAACAGCAAAGAACCAAGATCATGCTGTTGCTGCCTGATACTCCACATAAAGAATCATGTCCACACTACCGCAGGAATTTTGGACTGCTTCTTTACCTTGACGGATCGAGAGCAGGACTCGCCGCCAGCATGCAGAGAGGACGACGCCGTGGCCTCCGAAAATGATTCGCAGCCACAGCCTCGTCTTTCATCTCATCTTCGCCTTCCCATTCCCACTGCCCCTCCCCTTCTCACTCCCACTCGCCCTGCCCCTACCCCTACCCCTGCCCCTGCCCCTGCCCCTGCCAATGCCCTTGCCCCTCTTCCTCTTTCCCTCTTCCTCCTCCTCCTCGTCATCGTCGTCGTCGTCGTCGTCACCATCACCTGGCAACTGAAAAGAAGAAAACAGAGTTAGGACTAAGTCACTAAGCAATTGAAAAGAGAAAAAGAGAAGAGTTAAAAGTAAATAAAACTGAACTTACATTTGCAAGAACACTGTCTACAAAATTCTTCACATCTTGATAACTGATTGCGTATCCGGCTTTACATGGTTCTCTGCATCATAGTAATCCTCCTCCAAGGCATGTGCTGTGGTTAGCAGGTAGAGAGTATTTTCCCACTGCTCAACAACAAACCCAGTACAGACCTCAGTCTCAACAGTGGTTTCCTTTATTGTGACCTTATCCACCTTTTTATTACTAGTGAGCCTTTTTAAGGTTCTACAGTAGTGACGGAAAGTAGACTTGTTGTTTTCTTCTTCTTGATGCCTCACATCCACCTCGATGTTGAAAACAGAGTGGACAGTCTTAGAAAGAAGGTGACGCTTTCCTGGATGGGAGAAGATACGGGACAGAGAAGACGTTGTTGTTTAAATCAGCCATCTAAAGAACGATAGAATAGTGAGACGGATTTTCACAAAAATCAACAAAAACTAGAAGACAAGAATGAATGAGAACACATAATCAAGTGAAGAAAAGCATAAAAAGTAGACTGAAATTGCAAACCAAAATTCAGAACAAACAAACAAACCAACCAATAGAAATCGAAAAAAAAAGAAGATATGAACTCGAAAGAAAGGAAAGAAAAGAAAAAGATGTGAACCCATTAGCAACGGCAGCACGAACGGAGGCCACCCTAGCGTTGGCCGCCGCGTATCCATGCCAATCAGGCATAGGCGGCATGGATCCAGGTCAACCATCGCATGTTGAAGCTGTCCCGGCATCGCCATGCGTCCGACCAACCGCCGGCGGCAAGGATGGGTTTGGAGAATTGGGGGTAATAGGCAGGAGCTCAGAGGAGCAGGAAGAAAGAAAGAAAGAAAGAAAGAGGCGGAGTGAACGGCGTGACTCGTGAGGAAGACAAACGTCTGTCTACGCGCAGGGGTTGAGACGTGACGTGGCGGATGGCTTTGTGCTTAGTGGAGGTAACTTTCTTTTTTTCTTTTTCTTTTTTGATTTGATGAGATGGCCATCGGTTTTGATGGTGGGTGGGCTCGTCAAATGGGCTTCTATGTAGTCCCAATTCTAATACGAAAAGGGTCCATCTAAATGGTTTACTTTGAGCCCAATTCGAAGAATTCACAGGCAGGCCGGTTTACATTCTACTACCCCAGTTTTGGACCTATATATCGATTCATTCTAATTAGGGTTTAAACGCCATTATCGGTTTTGGATCTAGATGATGTAAAAAAATCCATGCCCGAATTCGATGGAAGGGGAGCTAGCTGTTCAAGAGGAAGGACTAGACAGGAGAAAGGCGTGCAACTTAGCTAATTAAAATGAACATACACTAGCTAAGCTAGTAGAAAATATAAAAGAAGCTATATATATATATATATATATATATATATATATATATATAACACAGATCAAAGTAATGTATACTTGAGATTAATTAGCGGACATGCATGAAATGGAATGGATTACAGTAGTAGAAAAGCAGCAGCAGCTAGCTAGCCAAGCAGGGACAGAAAACCAAATCGGCATCACACACAGGTACGGCAGATCGAGGCAGAACGTACGAAATCAAAATACCGAAAGACAACTAACATATATGATTGTTCTACGAGGGAAGAAGAGGGACTTACCGTTGCAACTTGTGCGGCAGATCGATGGACTGCGTGTATGCGCTTGCGCTCTCCACAACCTCGCCGGCAAAGCAAACTGAAGATCGCGATGTATGGACAAGCAAAACATTTTCAAGATGTGTTCTTGCAAGAATATAGTAGATCTACCAACTGATGAAAGAAATGATGATACTATATGTATGCATACCGGCCGTTTGCAACCTCACGAACGGAGAGAAGACCTCATTCGCGCCCGGCCCGAGTGAGGAGATGAGACATGAGAGAGCTCGCCGTGGATCGGAGGTGGAGAACACTGGTTGTTGGGGGACTCAAAAGAACACAGGTTGCTACTTGCTAGGGAGCATTCAGTCTGGTCATCGCTAGCTGTTAATGCCAAGGAGCTGCCTCCCATGCAGACTAGACTTACCTGAAGATGAAACTGCACAACTGCCCAAAGGCTGTAGAGAAAAAAGATATGGACCAAAGAATACTAGGAATAGTACTGTGCAGAACTGCAGCAGTAGCCTTCAATTACAGCTCTCCCTGCAAAACGACATATACGCACAGTCGCACACACAGCAGCAGCTGAGCAGCCTTCAATCTCTCCCCACAACTTCAGCAAGGATAACCGGGTAAATATGGTGTAAACCTCGGCTCTACATTCAATAAACAAAATTAATTCAAACATGTGGATGAGATGATATTACACAACTATAGATAAACATGCATTATCTTGTCCAAATTTGGCTTCTTTTGTGAGATAAAAAATAACAAAATTCAAACCAAGCTGATACAATCCATCAAGTGAAACAAAGCTTCTATCCCTCTTGTCCGAGTCACTCCCACCCCAGGGACGACTCGAAAGGCGAAAATCTGCCACCGCCGCCTTCATCCCTCTTCCTCCCCTTCGTCTCGCCGCCGCCCGAGCGGCTCGTCGACAAAGCCGGACAGCCGCAAGGATGGCGGCGACGGGCACTTTCTCCCCTTGGAAACCTCAACGGCTGGGGTACCGTGGCCGCTTGATGGTGGCGCCGCCCAGATTTGCGTCTCCTCCACTAGAGTTGGCGAGGAGACCCGTGGAGGAAGCGATGGCAGCGAGCCAGAGGGCATGAAGGCGACACACAGTGGAGTGATAGGCGGCAGTGTAGATGGCACGACGGTGGTGCGTGGAGGAGTGGCAGGCACACTGGGGAGAGGCCTGTGCCATCGGATCTGGCATCCCCCTAGCCAGATCCAGTGCCCCCCCCGCCCACAGAGGAGTGGCAGGCGGTGGGGGAGGAGCCTATGCGGCAGTGGTGGATCTGGAGGCGCGGTGGCGCAACCGGATCTAGGCCCCGCGCTGATTTGGCTAGGAGCAGCGAGAGGCCGCCACGTCCGGTGGCTACGGGCGGGGCGAGGCCAACGCGGCGATGACAAGGAGATCAGCGTGGCTGGCAACGGAGAGAGGCCAGTGCGGGTGATGGCAAGGAGATCGGTGTGGCCGATGACGGGGAGAGGGGAAGTGTGGCTGACGTGGGCGACGGTGGCAAGGCTGGCCCGGTTGGCATGGAGGTCGATAGGTGGCCAACGGTGGAGACTAGCAGCCAGTAGGAGAGGCAGCTAGAGGTGGCTGATGCATGATGGCGGGCGAGTCAGTGTTGCAGGCTTCGGGTGAAGGTGCTAGCCACGCTGGAAGGTGTGGGCTGGCCGGTGCAGTAGAGCTGCAGGCTGGCAAAGGTTATCCGGGTGGTGGAGCTCTGAAGTGGCAACGACAGGTGCGGGAGTGGGTGCTATAGGCAAAAGTCTAGCTTGGGGGTTTCCTGAGCTGGCAACGACAACATCTTCGGGCGTCGTGACTCTCCTTGGGGCGTTGTCGAGCGACCACACTTTCCCTCTCTAGCAGGACTCTCCGGGTGAAAACTTAGTCCAGTAGGACGGGCAATGGTGGCGTCTATGACGTCATGACCTCTTTGTAAGCATTGCCTAGAAGGTCTTTGTTCCTCGCCGTTGTCGTCTTCTCTCGGTTTGGTCGTCAACGGTTCTAGGTTGCCTTCATCAGATTGGATTTAGGGACGAGTGGATCTCCTTTTCTCTCGCCCCCTCCCTCTCCTCAACCTTTCTACGTGAGGATAATCCAGAGCTTGTCGATGGTCTTCTGTGTGGAGTCGGTGTTTGGTGGGGTGTTTGCGACTCCCTTATAGGTCTAGCAGCGACCAGCCATGCCTAGTAGCGGTTGGCTTGGTGCTAGTTTGTTTCCTAGGATGTGCAAGGAGCTACCAGCTTGCATTGGCGGTGTGTCTGTTTTTTGTTTTTTTCCTGGCTACAACTTTCGAGGATTATAATCTTATAATTTTTTTCTACTATATCAATATGGAACTTCGTATTGTCTTGTGCAGGTCATTTTGAAAAACAAATTTCAAACCAAAAAATTGTCCTAATGATTTGTTCAAAATTTGTTGCTTTTATATCTCAGAAACGAAGTCGAGTTTGTACGAGATTTACATGGTTATGTAACTATCGTCTTATCCATACGTGTGAGTTTTTGTTGAATTTAGATGACTTTTTGTTAGAGTTTGCACTAGTTTTCACCTAAGTTAGGTTCCATCGTATATTTACCCAAGATCACTAGCTGACCAGCCCCAACTATAATAATGAAATGAAAAGAAATGTAGCCAGTCACTAGCTGCACTTGTTGTTAAAATTGTCAATTAAACAAGAAAAGGGGAGTAGATGACTGTGTGTATCGGTGTGGTTTGGAGAAACTTAGTGCTCCCTTCGTTTTTTTCAAAGATAACGTCATTGACTTTTTAAACTTATGTTTAACTATTCTAACTATTCGTCTTATTTAAAAATTGTATGTAAATGTATAAGATATAAATCATACTTAAAGTACTTTGAATGATAAAACAATTCACAACAAAATAAATTATAATTACGTAATTTTTTTAATAAGACGAATAGTCATATGACAAAAAGTCAACGATGTCATATATTAAAAAAACAAAACAGAGGTAGTATTACTTTCAAGTTTGATCTGGCTTAGGCGTTAATAGCTAAATTTGGTACAGGTTTTATTCGGTTATTACTTATTAATCAAACAATTAGCCGAATGAAATTTTTTGGCTTATTATTGATTTGGTTGTTAGCAGATAATTGTTTTGGTATTAATTAAATAGATGCGATGACACTATTATAGAGTCCTAAGAGCAACTCCAAAGGATCCTTTATATGGTTATCAATCCCAATAATTTAATATTATAGATAAAAAGTATCCTCCAACAGATCCTTTATGTGCCTTTTTATTTTTAGTGAACCTCTAACACGAATTTTTCGTTGGCTTCTATAAGCGAACAAATCTGGCTTCGCTATCACGGCGTGCGCTTTTTTTTGGCAGCTCTGCAGCGCGCGCCTATTCCTCCCGCGCGCGCAACTAAATCTTTTCCCCCACGCGTTCGCCCACGACTTCTCCCGCGCCGCCGCCGCATTTCTCCCGTCGTCGCCGCATCTTCTTTCGCCGCCGCCACCACAGCTCGGCCCTTCCTCCCACCGCCGCTCCCCCCGCTGCTCGGCTGTTCCTCCCGGCGTCGCTCCCCTCGCCGCTCGGCTGTTCCTCCCGGCGTCGCTCCTCACCTCTTGCTGCTCGATCCTTCTGCCGCCGCTCTCCTCGCTGGTCGGCCGTTCCTCCCGCCGCCGCAAGACCCGCATGGCACCGCTGACAGCCCCAAGACCCGGTGCGCTAGCAGCCACAAGACTCGTGGCACCGGTTGGTCCAAGACAGCAGGCGGCGGCACAAAGATCTACGACTCCATTTCCACTGCATATGGGTTTCATGGATGTCGGCTCCCAGGAGGCCTCCTGGTGTGGGGGATATGGAACGACCTACTCTCAGGAAGATTCAGCGCTTGGCAACACCGAATTGTTCGGTAATTTGCTTCTCCTCTTTTTCTCTGCTTGTTTAGCTGTGTTCTCTAGGCTGATTCTTAGATGTGTGTTATTTGTGAAGACATATGTTTGAACACCTTTTGCAAGGACGGCGAGGAGATGTTCATTTTGTTCAGACACTAGGTAGTGGGTAGGACGGCGAGGAGTGTGTGTTCTACACTCCTGCTGCTAGCTTCCCCTGACGATCCCCATGCGTGCAGAAGCATCTGATACTTTTATTGAGCCGTTCTTTAATTTACTCTGAGAATTTTGGATGTCTGAAACAGTAGGGGCAAAAGCTCAATCGATCTATCAAACAGGCTAGCCTAGTTTTCTTTGTGGTAAGAACTTAATTGAACTAGAGAATGAAAGCAGAAACAAATTCTTTTAGATCTGTTCTTACCAGAAACAAATTTAGTTTGGCTTCCTAGAGCCTTGTTGAACTAGAGAATGAAAGCAGAGTTTTTTGTAAGTTGATCGGTGAAGTACTTCTCTTCACTTCCCAGTCATGACTGTTCTATGTTCTATCTGCATTTTTTTTATTTTGTATTTGTACAATGCATACCTTTGCCATCCTAATGCTATGATCTACTTATTCCTAATGATATGATCTAGTACTTATTCTGAAGTCAACTGGCCTCTAATTTTCTTTTATTTGTGATGTGTATAACAGTATAGGAATGAGGAGGCAACAATGTAAGAAACAAGCAGAGCTATGTTTCATGCAGCAGTGATGCTATGTTTAAGTGTAGTTAACTGTCTACAGATATTTTTTTCTTACCATCAGACATATATGTGGTTTGTTATAACATGTAATTGTAAAGAATTTGATGCATGTATACAATTGTGGCAGCAACTGAAGATGGCAATGGATACTACACGACTCTTATGCAAGGAGGTGAAACACAATCACCAAATGTTCAGTCAGCTGCGAAAGAAAATATATCATCCTCCAAAAGGCCTAACCAGCATAGGACTACAAACTTTAGTGAGGATGAGGACAAGCTTTTGGTTTCTGCATGGTTAAATGTTAGCATGGATGTAGTCCGGGGTGCGGATCAAACAAAAGATACATATTGGCAGAGGATTTTCAATTACTATCACTCAAACAAGCAATTTGTCTCGAATCACACTGAAGGCTCCCTCACTAATCGATGGTCATTCATCCAAGAAAGTGTGAACAGGTTCTGTGGATACCTATGCCAGATTGAGAGGAGAAACCAAAGCGGTGTGACGAAACAGGATAAGGTATGTTCTAGAGTACATGTTTTGTCATGTGACTATCCCTTCTGTGCTTTGAACTACATTAATTTGTTAACAGATTATGCAAGCACGCACAATGTACAAGGCAGAAGATAAGAAGAACAAGTCGTTCATGTTGTTACATTGCTGGAATCTCCTTCGTCACCACCAAAAATGGTGTGACAGGAATGGTGTTGTGGGAAACAAGAAAACCAACAAGAAGCAGAAGACATGAGATGCAGCTACTCCTATAGATCATTTATCTGCTGCTGTTAGTCCTACAGATCCTATTGAGCCTACTTCTGCAGAGTACAATGTTGCAAGGCCCCGGGGCAGGAAGTATGAAAAAGAGCAGATGAAACAAGAAAAAGGTACACAGTCTGTGGATAGATATTGGAAGAAGAAGGATGAGTCTGATATAAAGAAACAAAGCATCAAGGAGGCTCGGATCCAAGAATTCTTCAGCTTACAACATGAGCAGATGGCGATACAAAGGGATGACCAGGCGATACAACGTGAGAAGGTTGCGATAAAAAGGGATGCCCAGATTATGAAGAAAATGCTAGAAGAAGAGAGGATAATGAATATGGACACTAGCTCCATGGATGAGGCTAGACAGAAGTACTACAAGAGCCTTCAGGATGAAATCTTGGAATGTCGATTGCGTAGAGCATGAAGATTTTATTCTTTTTCTGTTGTTCATCGTATAGATGCGGCTACCTGTAAACATAAATTAATTGAAAAACAATGATTACCACAATGAGGTAGATGCAGTCCAGGGTGCGGATCAAACAAAAGATACATATTCAACTCGACAGAAGATTAGTGTGTCTACAAAATTATGGCAGTTAATAAATTACTCTCCATAGTGCTGCCAAAGGTGCTCCACTAAGTCATTCTGGAGTTGAATGTGCACTTCTTTGTCCTTTATCCTCTGGTGGTTCAAAATGAAATCGTTTAACCCCTGTATTTTCTCGTGAGAAACATCCACTGGTTCTTCAACTCCATAGAAATTTAAGTCACTCACATCATGTTGCTCATCCTCAACAATCATGTTATGCATAATGACACATGATTTCATTATATAGCTGAGTGTGACTTGATCCCAAAATCGAACTGGACCACGGACGATAGCAAATCTGGATTGCAAAACTCCAAAAGCACGTCCAACGTCCTTTCTTGCCGCTTCTTGTTGTTGGGCAAAATGCTTCTTCTTGTTTCCTTGAGGCATCGGAATTGTCTTTACAAAGGCTGCCCATGGAGGATATATACCATTCGCGAGGTAGTATCCCATCGTGTAATCATGTCCATTAATAGTGTAATTTACCTCAGGTTCAAGTATAAGTGTAGGTTTGTGGAAATGTCCAATGAACTGACCATGCCATCCTGTAGGACAATTCTTCCAATTCCAGTGCATACAGTCTATGGAGCCTAACATTCCAGCAAAACCTCTTTTCTCATGCATCTCAAGTAAGCGAGCAACATCACTCTGGTTTGGTGACCTCAAATATTCTTCCCCAAAAATCTTGACTACTGCTTTTACAAAATTTCGTAAACTCTCAAGGGCTGTGCTTTCTCCAATTCTGATGTACTCGTCGGTCGAGTCGGCAGGTACACCATATGCAAGTATTCTTATAGCTGCAGTAACCTTTTGAAGTCCACTAAGTCCGAGTTTTCCAGCCGCATTTCTCTTCTGAACAAAATAGGAATCATGGTCTTGTACAGCTTGCAGAATGCGTAGAAATAAAGGTCGACTCATTCTAAACCTATACAATGAAAACACAATTAATTACTAAACACAGTAAAAAATATATATAATAATTGACCGGTTCACAAAAGTTATTTTCATACCTGCGCCTAAAATAACTTGGACCGTACGTCAGATTATCGGAGAAGTAGTCCTTGTATAATCTAAAATAACCACCTTCTCTATCACGATCAATTACGTGATGACCCATAACAGAACCACCATGCTTCCGAATTTCATCACCATCTTCAAAAACATGACACATCAGAAAATCAATATCATCATCATCTGATGATGAATCCAACAACTCTTCAAAGAAAAATTGACTGTTGTTCATAGTATAGATGCGGCTACCTGTAAACATAAATTAATTGAAAAACAATAATTACCACGATGAGGTAGATGCAAAATTGAATCTCAAAAATCCCTCAAATTAACCTTACGTTGATTGAGGATGCTTTGACCTAATGATGGCTGATTAGCACCAATTTAATTAATACACTAGTGGCAGCAATGTCGCATACGGCAGCAATGTCACATAGAACAGAAATTTTCTCGGCTGACCGACAGAGAACAGATTGGTGCAAAAGAAAACTGATTGCGCACAATGTCGCCGGCGGCAGCAGGGAGAGGCTGCCACAACACAGGGCCATATTTATATGGATGGGGCTGAGTAGGCTGGCCCAATAGAGATGAAGGCCCACAGTTTAATTTTTTGGGATTCAATTTTTGTGACTCTCTTGAAGAATACCACCAAATATAGATGATAAACTTTTAAAGAGGCTGTCTAAACAATGGTTATTGGGAATTTTAAAACATAATCTGTTGGAGATGCTCTAACTGCCGGAACTAATCGATATTGAGTTATTGTTATTGATGACATGCTTTATACTGTTACATGCATACCGAGTGTGCATGTATGGTGTGATGCATGAAAACGGTCTGACAACAGTCTCGCCCATTTCCATAACCATCTTTCGTATACAGAATCTAAACGTAGAGCTAGGAAAAAAATAGTACTGAAAATATCAGAAAATTAGAAACGGATGAAAACGTGTCGGTATCAACCCGGAACCGGTGACTACTGTCGAAAACATGAAACTGCAAAATCACATATTTAATTTACCTTCACTATATAATATGACCATGTAAATTAATTTAAACTTACACCACATAAATTACAACCTATCTCTGTTTTAGCCGTGTAATTAATCAAATTAGGAATTTGGTTAAAAAGTTAATTGACTTTTACACTTTGGGTGAAATACATATATGACCATATCTATATCTATATACCTAATGAAAAAATACGTAAGGATTCCGGTAAAAATATAGTCCGTCGTCATCACACGTCATGGGCGATGCGATAATTAGTTTTTTCCTACGTCTGTTCCATAAATATCCGACTTTGCAATACCAGAACCAAGTAGCACGGTAGGCTCATCAGGCCCCTAAACACACACGGAAAAATCGTAAAATTCCCCCAATAAATCCAATTCAAAACACACACCAGATAAATCTTAAATTCGGAATAAAAAATAAAAAATATCTGAAATTAGAAAAAAAAGGAGAGTTCAAATAGGAATATAATCCAAAGAATAACTGAAATTCGAAATTAAAAATAAGCAATACTGAATGAAAGAAGAGTTCATGTAAGAACCCAATACATGATTAATTAAATTCAGAATAAAAAATAAAAAAATTCTAAAATTAGAAAAAAAAGAGTTCGAGAATCATACATTAATCAGAGAAAAAGAAAAAAAGAGTTCAAGTAGAAATACAATCTGAAAAATAACTAAAATTCAGAATTAAAAATAAATAATATTGAAAGAAGAGTCCATATAAGAACCCAATACGTGATTAACTAAAATTTGAAATAAAAAATTCTGAAATTAAAAAAAGAAAAAAGAGAGTTTAAGTAGAAATACAATATAAAAAATAAATAAAATTCAGAATTAAAAATAAGTAATATTAAAAAAAGAGTCCATATAAGAACCCAATACGTGATTAATTAAATTCGAAATAAAAAATTAAAAAATTCTAAAATAAAAAAAAAGAGTTCGAGAATCCCATATTAATCAGAGAAAAAGAAAAGAAGAGTCTAAGTAGAAATACAATTTAAAAAATAACTGAAATTTAGAATTAAAAATAAGCAATATTGAAATAAGTGTCAATATAAGAACCCAATACGTGATTAAATTAAAATTTAAAATAAAAATAAAAAATTCTGAAATTAAAAAAAGAAAAAAAGAGAGTTCAAGTAAGAATACAATCTAAATAATAACTGAAATTTGAAATTAAAAATAAGCAATATTAAAAAAAGTTCATATAAGAACCCAATACGTGATTAAATAAATTCGGAATAAAAAATAAAAAAATTCTAAAATCAGAAAAAAAAAGAGAGTTTGAGAAGGAATAAATTTTAAAATAGCTAAAATTCCAAATAAAAAAAGAATATTGAAAGAACAATCCATCTCGAACACAACACAAGTATAATTAAAATAAAAAATAAAATATAAAATAAATTTCTAGATTAGAAAAAGGAAAAAGAGAGTTTCAACAGGAATATAATTTATAAATAACTGAAATTCGGAATAAAAAAATAAGCAAAATTGAAAAGGCAGCCCATCTAAAAAGAAAAAAGTCCAAATAGGAGTACAATTAAAAAATAACTGAAATTCGAAATTAAAAATAAGCAATATTGAAAGAAGAGTCCATGTAAGAACCCAATACGTGATTAACTAAAATTTGAAATAAAAATAAAAAAATTCTGAAATTAGAAAAAGAAAAAAGAGAGTTCAAGTAAGAATACAATCTAAATAATAACTGAAATTCGAAATTACAAATAAGCAATATTGAAAAAAGTGTTCATATAAAAACCCAATACGTGATTAAATAAATTCGGAATAAAAAATAAAAAAAATTCTAAATCAGAAAAAAAAGAGAGTTTGAGAAGTAATAAATTTTAAAATAGCTAAAATTCCAAATAAAAAAATATTGAAAGAACAATCCATCTCGAACACAACATGAGTATAATTAAAATACAAAATAAAAAAATAAAATAAATTTCTAGATTAGAAAAATAAAAAAGAGAGTTTTAATGGGAATACAATTTATAAATAACTGAAATTCAGAATAAAAAAATAAGCAAAATTGAAAAGGCAGCCCATCTAGAAAAAAGAGAAAAAAAAGTCCAAGTACGAATACAATTAAAAATAACTAAAATTCGAAATTAAAAATAAGCAATATTAAAAGAAGAGTCCATATAAAACCCAATATATGATTAATTAAAAATCATAATAAAAATAAAAAAATTCGGAAATTATAAAAAGAAAAAAGAGAGTTCGATTAGGAATACAACTTTGAAATAACTAAAAAAATAAAAATGATTAATGAAAAAAACAGTACATGCAGAGTAAAATTTATAAAAAAATAAATTCTAAAAATTAAAAAAATAAAAGTTTAAGTACGAATACAATTCATAAAAAAATTAGATTGAAAAATATTGAATGTTGAAAGAATAATCCCTAAAACACAACGGTAGTAAATAAAAATAATGTGGGGAGAGGCAACGGATCCATAAAAAAATAGGGTGGCAGTGGTTGATGGGATATCTAGAACTAAAAACAAAATCCCATAATTGATTATATTCGATTTTTAGAATCCCAATAACGATTAAAAGGAGGGATAGCAGGCATGTCATTAAGCAGCTCAGTCACAAACAGTTGGCGAGACTTTTAAAAGTAAAAAATGAACTCCAATGATAATTATTTTTGATTTTTAAAATCCTCAGTAATACTAAAGAGGAGAGACAGCGAGCGGGCTGTTGAGAAGTATAGCAACGACATTTGACGGGATATTAAAAAATTATAAAAATAAAACCCGACGAGACAATAAGCTCTAGAAACTAAAAGGTCTAATTTTTGAAAGGTCTAATGATAATGAATAGAAACTGTCAGACAAATAAATAAAGGAGTAAGAGATAATGACTAGTATGATCTTTAAAAAATTATAAAATTAGAAACCTCAGGATGATAAGGTTCGATCTTTGAAAGTCATAAAACAATGAGATGGTTATTTTACAAATTTTAAATAAAATTATGTGCAAAGATATATAATTTTGTGGGTGCTAGCCATGCAATTGTACGGGTTATTCAGCTAGTTTGTGTAAATGGGTCGGAGGATATAGGTAACAGGTCGGTCCGTCCCGCCCCAATTTGTAGGCTGAATTTTGTCCATGACTTCAATACCCAAATGATTCCCATTGAACGGTCGCGCTGATATTCTTCAGAATTTCTCCAAGGCGTATAGAATTCATTGCATTCCATATTGACCACATTCCACAAATTTGTCACCAGTTGTTCTTCTTGGAGCAGGTTAATTACCAACAACCAGATCTTATGCCCATGTATGTGAATGCATGCAAATTTTTATACCTGTTAATTCCTTGGTTACTTCTTAGAATGATCCTAGGTTTGGGCACAACTTGTCTATTACTCATCGAACAATAGGTGTAGACCTGCTAGCTGACCGGGCTCACAGAACCCCAAAACTTGGCACATGGCCGCGTGACACGTCCCAACCTCTCTTACTCTCTACTCTAGCCCAGCCCAACCCAACAGCACGTACAGTACAGCCCAGCACAAACGAAAACTATAAACTCACCGTATCTCCTTCCCCTCTTTTTTAAGACCGGAGAGCGTGTCCGAGCGCAGCGAGAGACGACGGACGGCATACAGATTTGGGGCGATATGATCCGACCGTGCACGTTGCCGTGTTGTGACGGAGCGTTACATTACACGTACGCCGCGCTGCCGCATGCATACGCACACCACTCCGGCCCCGCACCCCGCCCCCCACCCATGTTGCGCTACGCGCGCCCGCCTACTACGGCTAATCCATGCTGCCATGCACGCGGCAACACTGGCACACGCTACAGCGCCACAACCACAGGGTGGCACGGGTGGGGGTGAGCTGAACCTTCCACCCCCATCACCCCATGCCGCCATGCCCCGACGTGCGCGACGTCGACATGTCGCGCGCGGCCGCGTTCGCCGAGGCGGCTGGCTTCCTCTGCTCTCGGTTGAGCGCGCGTGGCGGGCACGACTCGAGGTCGAGAGGTGTGCTGTGGTGCTCGGTGAATGTCTTGCTCTGCTTTTGGGGGGTGTTTCTGCGATCTCCTTGAGATCTGCGAGCACATGCCGGCCTGATCTCGCTGCTCCTCCTTCCTTCCTTCCAAAAAAAAAAAAACTTCTTCTTCCCCATGTGCGTTGCGTCGCCGGCTAGTATGTTTTTTGGGTTGTTTAGTTTCTTCCTGGTGGTGCCTGAGGATTAACGCAGCTGCTAATGTCGGATGGCTCAACTTGGCCGGCCGTCGATCGTCTCAAAGGTTAGGTAATTTAGGCTGGCTGGTTGTCGTCTGCTAATCACCCGTGCCAATTGGCCAAATCACCTAAAAACCAACTCCTATACTCTCCAAAGTTAGACTAGATTACTAGTTTACTACCCTACAAGAACTAGTTTGGATTGTTAGGGAAGCAATCAAGCCCCCGTGTTTTCAACGCTGTTACACCATTTTATCAGTGCAATTTATCCTGAACCTATACGAATACGGCTGCCTATTTGGGTGCATAAATACTCATTCTTTGCTAGTGCGTTAGCTAATATAAACGAAAAAAAAAAGGATTAAACTGTCACGTACACGCTAAACAATCATTCTTTGACACACACTTAAGCAAATCTTTCCCGCGGGCAAACTATTGCTTTCGGTGTACAAACTGCTGGAGAAATTTAACCACATCTGACGCTATAATTGCTGACTATCTGATATCGAGTCGTTAGCATTCTGACGTCCATTGAACTTGTAGAGTTGTACCCACCCTTACTTAAAGTATGCAAGGAAAATTTTCATCTTTGATTGATCTCCCAAACTTGATTAAGCCACAAGCATCTCTCGAATTTGGAATTTTGTGATCTTCTCCTCCCCCTTTAACTGAAGAACATATATATGCTCTCACGCACACAGAACAGAACACTGCATATCCAAATCGCCAATCATATGCAACAGACAGACAGCTCATTCTGCAGCAAACGGACACCAATTTGTCAATTTCACATCCCCCACAACCCATATACTCACCCATCACCTTGTCTCCCTCATTGCTTCAACCCAGCACGCACGCACTCGTGTGCCCTCTCGATCACAACTGCAAAATGAGTTCCCCAATCATGGCGCGCAAGAACTGATGCAAGTGCTGCAAGTGTTGCAACAATCAGCAGAGTTTGGCGATCTAGCTTGATTACTCTTGCAGCTCTGCTTCTCGACTTTAATGGGTGAGTTAATTTAATCTGTTCTTCTTTCTTGCATTTCGACATTGTTCTGCGCATCTTGTTTTTTGTTTGTTTATTTTGGTCATACTGGCATGCTGCTAGAGTCTGAGCCTTCTGCAGTTCATGGCACTACATTCCATGTAGATTTGTTTTCGTGGCTACCTTTTTTACTCCTCCTTTCCCTCTCGTTGATTTGGACAGTTTGAACCCCATTTGAACTTGTGGTCCTACAGTGATCTTCTCTGCTCTGTTCGTACTGTAAAGAACTCAGCGATCTTTCGCCGGATACGAGTATAAATCCTCGGTTCCATCAACACTGTACCTCCAGTTCTTGGTGTGCTAATCGATTAACAATTTAAGGATACTTTGGTGCATTAATTCCCATAAATTTGTGAATCTTTCTTGGTGAGCCAATTCCATGGCCTCTTTCTCTGTTCAAAGGAGATCACGAGAGATGCTGCTTCTGTTTTTTATTTAGTGTTTCATCTTGAGGAGATGTGAGGGTCACATCGTAAGCTTGCTTTTGCTGGGATTCTTGCTGCTTCTTATTCCTTCCACTAAAGCTGCCATCTCCTTCCTCCTTTTGCTTTCTTCTCCCTTTGATCAGTTCGATGTGGGCAAGGGCAAGATTCATCCAAAGCTGTGCCCGAAGCAGCAGTTGTTGCTGATTCCATCCATTCCACACAAGGACCGCCATCATTCATCGATCTTGCTGCTGTCCATGTTGGGCCAAAGCAAATCCCAAATCCCAATGCAAATCCAAGAACTAGAGATTCTTTTGATGCCTTGTCACTGTCGTCACTGTCCATACAAGAACTCACATTGTTGCTGCTCGTGTTGTTCTTGCCGACAAGGAGGAGCGGCGACGGCGGCGGTGAGCGGTAGCCGGAAGCCGAGGCGGCCACCGCGATGCTGACGCGTGGCGCCGCGGTGGGGGACGGAGAGGGTGAGGTGGTCGTCGCGACCAAGATCCGGAAGCGGTGCGCGCTGTCGTCGTCTGGCGCGTCGGACCCGCTGAGGAAGCTGAGGCTGAAGAAGCGAGCGGTGGTGGTGCTCGGCCGGAGAGGGGTAGGGGGCGGCGGCGTGTTGTCGCCGTGGTCGAGCAGGAAGATGTCCGAGTCGTCCTGGAACGGCAGGCGCTGCCACGGTGGCGCCGCCGGAGACGACGGCACGCGCTCGGCGGCGTCGGCCAGGAAGCTCGTCGGCGCGCTCCGGCAGCTGAGCTCGCCCGACGAAGATGCTGCTCGCCGGAGCTCGGCTCACCGGCGATGCGTGTCGGTGGAGGTGAGTGTGCGCGATCGTCTGTTCCACTAATCCTCCATTTGTTTCTCTAATTAATCGAGCTCGTCGTCGTTTTGGTCGTAGCAGTTCTCAAAGAGATCAAGAACAAAGAGCAAGGCATTGGAGGCTGATGGACAGAGGAGTTGGCACAATGGCCATGGCCACTGGTTTTCGGACATGCTCAGCAATGGCAGCACAGTGGAGGTAATTAACTCTGAATTTTCCTCATTTTCACAATTATTTAGTGTCATTTTTCCCCTACTATGGAGTAAAATTAGTTGCTCATACCAAATTCTATCTTATCCCAACTTCTTCATTTAGAAATTATTTCGAGCAAGAATCTTGACCATCCTCATTAATTTGTCAGCATGCATCATTGGCAAATTATTTGGAAATTATTTTAGTTGTCAGCATCTCATGTGCTGCCTATCTCTGCACAAAACAGAACAGAACAGAGCAATTCGGTGCCTGATTCTTAGGTTGTAAATTCTGGCCCCCAAAAAACATAACTCATTTTCCAGGATGCATTCCTCATTGGCACATGCATCATTGTCCATTTCTTCCACAAGCTACGAGCTATGGCCTGTACAAGAACACCTAGTACTAGTTTATTCACCTGATAACGCAGTTAGGCGAGGCATTAGTCATAGTAGATCAGTTGCTGATTCTTTAGATTTATGCGAGCGGCGGAGTAAACTAGTCAATTTCAAGCTGGAAATTGGAGCCATCCTGTTGAGACCTTGAGATGGAAGATTCGGCTGTTTGTCAAAGTTAGTTGCAACTTGTTTTTCAATTGATGCGGCAGTTGTAGAAGAACAGGGCCATGTCATGTTGGCCCAGAGACAGCCTCAGCTCCTACTGTGTGTCTGTCAATACATCTAATCATTTCGTCCCTTTTGTCTGATCGACTCATCACTGCTCGCTAGTACCCTAGGCTGAGTTCTAAAAGTTGAAGGTTGAGAGTTAATCTCTTCAACACATAAAACGGAACGACTCATTAGCACATGATTAATTAAGTATTTACTAAATTTTTTTTCAAAAATGGATCAATATGATTTTTTAAAGCAACTTTCGTATAAAAACTTTTTACAAAAAACATACCGTTTAGTAGATTGAAAAGCGTACGCGCGAAAAACGAGAGAGATGAATTGGGAAGAGTAACACAGCCTTAGTAGTACTCCTTTGGAACGTGAGAAAAACTACTCGGGTTTTGTTAGGAATTGAACTGTTTCATGTTAAATTTTCGTGTAATCTTTGTGTCACACCTAGACTATTTCGAAGAAATATCACCGTATAGTTTTGTATAGAGACATAGCTTCTGTTGTACTCCATATATACAGTAGGTCTGCTCTAGGCCCACGTATATATGACACCTATGCATGTGTAGTTTATATGATTATTGTTTGGATTAAATATGTTTAACTTGGGGGATACATTTTTAGTCTGGTGGAGTTATACGTCAATACATGGGCAACTCTATCCGTTAGGTTCAAATCATGATGCTCATCATTATACACACACGAGACGATAGGACGATGTCAACATGATTTTAGTAAGGTCACAGTTCTTCGTTTAAGTGTGTGAAATTCATGTGGTTTATTTCTTGCAAAGCATCGAAAGGCACAAGCTTAAACATTTCTGTGTTTCGAAATCCTACGGTATAAACAGTGTTTTTTTAATCTTATGTTCTAAATGAACCCTCAGGCTTCAGTGATGACTGATGAGGTTGAACTCTGAAGAAGCTTAAAAAAAATGACCTGTTCCATTTTTATTCTGTTCTTTTTATTTTTTTCAGGTGCACGCATGCCGGTCTCAAGAATGCGCTTCACCATGCAGAGGGGGAGAAAGAATGGCGCCACACCTGCAGGAGATGTGCAGCAGCTTGGCCGCGTCCAAGGAGCTCGTCAAGGCTCTCGCCGGCATCTGGGGCCCCGGCGATGGCCTGAACCCGTCGACGGCGTCGCTCCTCTCCGCGCTGCGCGCCGAGCTCGACCTGGCGCGCGCCCACGCGCGGCAGCTCGTCAAGGAGGACCGGCGGCGCGGCGACGAGATGGCGCGGATGAGGGCGCAGCTCGCCGAGGAGGCGAGGGAGTGGAGGAGCAGGCAGAGGGAGAAGGCCGCGGCGACGGTGCGCGTGGTGGTGGCGGAGCTCGACGGCGAGCGGAGGTCGAGGCGGCGCGCCGAGAGGGTGAACGCCAAGCTCGGGAAGGCGCTGGCCGACGCCGAGAGGGAGCTGGCGGCGGCCCGGAGGGAGCTGGAGAGGGAGAGGAGGTCGAGGGAGCGGCTGGAGAAGGTGTGCGACGAGCTCGTGAGGGGCGGCCTCGTCGGCGCCGGCGCCGGCGGCGCGGACGGCGGCAGGGGAGGCGAGGAGGAGGTGGAGGAGATGAGGCGGGAGGCCGAAAGGGCGCAGGAGGAGCTGGAGAAGGAGAGGGAGATGCTGCGTCTCGCCGACGAGCTCCGCGAGGAGAGGGTCCAGATGAAGCTGCTCGAGGCGCGGCTCCAGTTCGAGGAGAAGAACGCCGTCGTCGAGCAGCTCCGCGGCGAGCTCGAGGCCTTCCTCGAGAGCAAGAAGGATCGGCAACAGCAAGAAGCACCGCCTGATGCAGATGACCACCGCCGCCGACCCGATGGCCATCAGTCTCAGTCCATTCGTGTTGCCGTAAACAAGAACGGAGAAGAAGACAACGACGGCGACGAAGAAGACGACGGCGGCCGCGGCGAGTGCGTCGCCGAAGATTCAGACGGCAGCGAGATGCACTCCATCGAGCTGAACATGGACGGAAACAGCAAGGACTACAGCTGGAGCTACACCACGGCTTCCAAGGACATGACGACGACGGCAAGGTCCAAGAACGCGGCGTCGGTGCACGGCGCGCTCATTTCAGACAGGGGAGCAGAGCTGGCCGCCGCCGCCATCGACCGGCGATCGCAGGAAGACGCCGGCGAGGAGCTGGACGGAGACCGGTGGGACGACGGAGGGTGCAGCGACAGGAGCAAGGATCTGGACGAGGAGGACGCCGAGAGGTACGAGGCGATCAAGAACCTGAGGGAGCAGATGCTGGCCGGCCATGGCTTCGTCCTCGTGTCGCAAGAATGGGGACAATGCTAGCTCACTGTCACTGAGACCTTCTCCCATGCTTCGTCAGCTTTGATACTACGCCAGATTGAACAGGGAAGATCTTGACAAGTATGGCATGAAGCATCGAGAGGAAAGTTATCTTCCAAAGTGAAAAAAGAAACGATAGAAGAATATGTTGTGATTCATACTTGCTCTGTTTCCAATCAAACCCGTGTGCATAGTTTTGTGTGGTCTCTATCTTCATGGGCGACCATTCTTTCCATAGGGATGTGTTATGTGCTGCTGAAAGTGTCTTAAATTTATACCACATTTGCATTCAGTTTTGATGTTCAAGTTGGCATTCGACACTTGGTACTAGGATCAGAAATCTCAAAAGTTTTTGTAAATAAACATAGA
Source organism: Oryza officinalis (assembly GCA_008326285.1). Classification (NCBI taxonomy): domain Eukaryota; kingdom Viridiplantae; phylum Streptophyta; class Magnoliopsida; order Poales; family Poaceae; genus Oryza; species Oryza officinalis. Next base: position 27,182,510 of record BDMV01000006.1, on the reverse strand, counting down.
GATCTGTTTGGTAATGAAATTTGTCATGTATACCTTTTGCTAATCTTGATGCCAACTGTTTGGTAATATATAATGGAGCCAAATTCGACTTTTACAAGTTGTACCAAAAAGAATAAATTAAACTGAAAACAATTAACGTATATTCACAGTTATATTTGTTATAATTTGTATAAGTTGAATATAAACTTACATGTTTTTGAAGTGATATGTTTCATATTAATCTATCTTGTCATTTTTTTTCAAATTTTTTTATGACTATTTAGATGATATATAAAGAACAAGAGGATATTCTTTCGAGTAACGAAAACACTTTTTCATATATAACTATACTAATTGGATATTTATCTGGAAGCTCTCATGTAACTACGTTAACTAGAAATATTTCAGTATTGATTAGACCCCTAGATAGTATTACCATGACAATATATCTGCATTTAACATTGTGGACCACGTTAAAAACCCATCCATTCTTCACGTTGTGGGAACTGAGACTTCAAACCGTATACAACTCTTTTTATTGATTTGAAATTTCATGCTTATAGCAAAACATGAAAAAGCTATAAGCATATAACTAGGACTCCGAACATGAGTACAGCACGATATTTATTAATTAAGAATTAGGATTATTAAATCATAAAAAATCTCATTTAGTATTTTTAAAGAGTAAAATATATATACGTCCGGTCCTTAAATTTAAGTGATGATTTCACTTACATCTGTAAACTTGAAAACTGCATGATTTCACTCCTAGTTTAACAAATCATAGTAGTTCCAAATTTCTTTTGAGTGAGGTTGACCGTCAACGTGATGCTTGATGAAGGCAGCAATAGCCGTGTAATGCACGGGATGACGTTTAGTGAACCTAATGTACAATGTTTGCCTGTTTGGGAACATAGAATTGGATCAGCTTTGGTAGCATCAGTTGACTGCAGTTGCATTGTGGTTGAACCTTTGGTTCCGTTGATAGAGACGTTAATTCGAAGTGAACTCTATTTTATCTCCCCTCCACTTCCATGCCATGCCAGCTCAGTACGTGACCCGCGCATCGCATCTTCATCTCGTGTAACGTTTCTCTTTTTCTGTAGCCGCCTCATTGTCATTGTCATTGCCTCATCAAGCCACCGCGAGATTCATAGCTAGTAGCGCGGGGTTCTGCCCTCGTGGCAGCGCGCGGGATGGATCCCGATCCATCGGACGGACGGCCGGGGGCTGGATCTGCGTCGCGTCGCGACGAGCGGTGCCGCCCCCCTGCGCGCTCGATCGATCGATCGGTCGGTTCCTTCCTGCCCTGTGTGCGGGTAGCTACGGTGGCATTTGTCCCGTCACGACTACTCACGCATGTACGATGCAGTCCTCGTGGCAATGTCGTAGCCCTCTGTCGATCGATCTTATTCGTTATTGTTGTTTGGTTTCATTTGCAAAGTTGTTTTCTTAGTTCAATTACCTATAAGGATGGTTTAGTGACCTTGCACATGATCTTTTGTTTTCAGGTGATGTATCAGGATATTTATTTTTCTTAAACTCTATCTTTAATTTATAATAATTTAATGAGTTTTTTTTGTTAAAAGGGGCCAGCGGCCGCGCCTGCATGCCCCCGGAATCGCCTCTTCCGTCCTCCGCTCACGCACATCACACATGCATGTGTCGTCGATCGATCCCCTGCGCTGTGCGTGCATGCGGCTCGACGTGACCGACTGGCCGAGTTGTACCGTCGCACCGCACATATATGTGTACTCCCTCGTTTAATTGACATTTTAGGCAGCATTTTAAATAACAATAAGTAATTAATTAGAATCCATACTCTTATTTTTATCCATATTAAATATCAATATAATGAAGATGAAGCAACACATCTCTACTGTGTTTGCATGGGTACTTCTGAAAAACTATTAGACTGAAAAGCTAAAACGTCAATATTTTGTATCCACAAAGCTATTAACCCCAACGTCAATTAAAAGTGAGCCACAGAGAGAGTACAACGCCTTCATGCATATATGCAAGATTGTGCTAGTGCGCGCGACGCGATTCTCCTCTCGAGATCTCAGCCACCGCCTTCATCCATATATGTAAGATTGTGCTAGCACGCGCGACGCGATTTCCCTCTCGAGATCTTAGCCACTGCCTTCATGCATATATGTAAGATTGTGCTAGCACGCGCGACGCGATTCCCCTCTCGAGATCTCGGCCACTTGCCTCTCGGCCGAATGCGACGTTTTAAGGCCTTATTGGTCGGGCTTATGCTTATATATACGTTTATAAGTTAAAACTGAAATTTCCGAACTTGATTTTAAATTTGATTTTTTATCATTGTTTGTTTTACAACATTTATTTTTGAGTCGTTAAAAACACATATATAAAAATTTTAATTATAAATAATTTTTTATTTATTAATAAATAATTTATTTAAGCATATAAATAAACGAAACAATGAAACCATTAGTTTGCTTTCTTCCCAAAGTGGAACGGGGGCGCCTCAATGATCCATATATACACAGACGCGACGTCTGGAACACCACCGAAGTGTCTAGCTAACCTCCATAACCATGTATGGATGATCTCAACTTGCTAACTACAATTTCTACTATTAAACCTTTAATAAGCACTTGGTTTTTGCTAGTAGAGAAGGGTATATATATACACGGTGTCAGATCTGTAACTTTTTACCCCCAGAGTCGATTAGTAGAAATTTATATTTTAATAAGATCATTTATGTAAATTTTAATGGACTTATATATAAAATATATTTATAAGGGTATTCGTGAAAAAGCTATAGGATCAACTAAACCCATATCTTATGGATATGCATGTATATTTTTCTATGAGTGATTTTATAGTACTACATTTTATATTTTTTTTTGTAAAATTTGATGACTCTTAGCTATTAGCTATAAGGTGGTATGAAATTTTCTAGTACTTAAATATTAAAAATTAATTATGGTACGCACCTCTTGATGCATATCAACGGCCATACAATCTCTCTATATATTTATGATATGAAATAATGATGTGTGTGTGAGTGAGAGAGGGATATATAATAACCGCAGGTTGGGGAGAGTTTTTTTTTCTCTTTGGCTTTTGTTAAAAGAAAATAAAGTACTACCAGGTGTTACCTAGTAGTTGTATACTATAAAAAAGACAAAAAGTTTATGTATAAAACAGACTTTGCAGTAGGTTTCTTTGGTGTAAGCTAGCTACACAAGCGGGTATGGCTTATATCCATTGAAAAATAGGAAGCGTCCACTGACAAACACTAATTGACCTTTACCCGATCAACATGTTGCAGGTGACCCTTTAAAGGCCTACTTTAATTTGGTCCGGAATTGTCAGTGATGCTCTTCCTGGCTATTTTCGAGCAAAAAATTTCGTACGTACGATTGCTAAATACAGAAACATTTCTTCTCTGCCGAACAACTTAATTCGTTGTTTGATTAGTATGAAGCAACCAACCAACTAATCCTGTCCTGCATGCCCCCTGGAAAGCTACCTTACGTAAACTAGCTTAGCCAGACGTCAGTGTGGCTAATGGACCACATGAACACGTCCTTGCTCCTTACTAATTGGGAACTGATTAACTAATCTTCCCAATTCGATACATTTGCGAATAAGCTCACCTAGATCTCTTCTCGTAGATAAAGAAAAGGACACGGAGGCAGCAAACCAATGCCTTTTCAACTACTGTTTCGACAGCAGGTACTGTACTACTACGTGTGTGATGTGACAGCCAAAACCTCATGGTTTGGACAAATGCGTTTGCTACTTGGGGGCTGACATTTTTTACTTGTTATCCATTCCAGGCTTCGCTTTTTTTTTTGTCTCGACAGCTTCCTGATTCACGCCGGTTAATCACGAGCTCCCTAAGTACCTGTTCTAAGTATATAGATCCCTTTCTGTGTTAGGCACGACACTTGTTCGATCGTGCGATGGAACATAACAATGACAGTTAACTTCATGAAGTTGCACAGTGCTACCGCTGTGGCAGATCTGTCCACAGATATCAGGATGTACTTTTAGAATTTTTACGACTTTTTTAAAGATAACTAGTAAAATACCCATACGCTGTAACGGAAAAAACTAATAAAAAATAATTATGATTCACTTTTCATGACCTAAGCTAGCATTTTTCATTTCATACTCTCTTCTTCTTAAATTATAATACCTATATTTTTTACACGATCTTCAATAATATATTTTGACCACGCTAGTGCGGAACAACTTATCTGTATTGGGCAGGAACCCTCATTTATGTCGACAAGAGGCTCTGTCACGAACTAATGGTCAGTGATGTGAACAGTCATCTTTGTCGGGTCGGTCGCCGTCACTTATGACTGTTATCTTTATCGGGCCGATCGCCGTCACCGATGACTGTTATTTTTGTCGGGCCAATATTAAACCCCATCACCGACAAGTTTGACCCAGCCGATGAGTCAAACTAGAGCCTGTCACCGATAAGTCATATGTGACGGGCCTCTACTATGAACCGACAAAGATGACTAGGTCACCTTTGTCGGTATGGTTTGGAGACCGTCACGGATGACTCATCGGTGATGGCCTCTATGTTAGACCCGACATCTTTGATGCGCATCGGCATCGGTGAATTTTTCTAACCCGTCACCGATGAGTAATTTACCAAAAAAAATAAATTTTATTTTTTGGCTAGCCTCAGACCTTTGCTAGCCATGTCCGCTGCAAAATAACAGAAACATACACACACACATTCCCATTTCTAGCAACCCTATTTACACAGCCATTCCCAATAATCCCATTCACACATCCATTCATATGCCATCAATCCATACATTCACAATCACATCCACATTCACAGTCACCAAATCGCTGATATGCATCTTTAAGAGTTAAGCATCAAAACCTGTCAAACCGAGTTATAATTTGAAACAAATTATGTAATTAGCATTGCAAATGTATACATATATACATAATTTCTTCGAAGTTATGTGGTGGAATGTTGCTAACTTTTGACTACAACTAAGAAGCCAAGTTAGTATATATACATATATATATGTGTGTATATATATACACAATTGAACTACTAGCTTTTATTTTTGTAGTTAAGTATACGTAAGCACAAACCTCGAGATCTACCAATGTCACCTTATTCAGCAAAGTCTTCATGTTATGGCACACGTGAAAACCACAAGTTTCACCAATTTGTTGACGGCATGGGAAGTCTTTGTAGTGATAGAGGTCGGGACGTCCTTCCCTATGCTTGTCGCCTTTTTTCACATATTTGATCCCATGCGTCATTTAATGCAACTTCAAGCACCAGAAAATTGTATTTCTCACTAATTCAGGAGTTAAGGTAGTAGACCTTACTCCACTTCGGCACTATGACCAGGAGAATCCAATGGAACCTGCGATATTAATATATTTTAAGTTAAATACTAAAGCTATAAGCGTCTTGGGTGCTTTTTTCTACCCTGGAGTTGTCAAGCGGCCTTGCTTTTTGCCAGGAACTCAGGAGTTGTTTTTGCAGCCACAAACTCGCCCCGAACGGTTTTTGTGATCCACGGGTATGACCCAAATGGTGTTGGGTGGTTGGGGTTGAGTACGAACTCGTTAATGAGCTTTGTCTTAAAATTTTTCCAACAATTGCTCATCTTTTGGAGTGCACGATGCTTCAATATGTCCTCGTCGTCTCGAGGATACTCGAAGCACTCCTTGAACTTCTCTCAAGCAATTTCCTTATCCTCATTTGGCACTTTCTTGACATCATCCAATAGGATGCTGGAGTGCCGTCTTCCTAAGACTCCGCATGTACTTGCAAACTTCTTCACTATTGATACTAGAGCCATCGGGAATCCTTGGTTGTCAACATCCATTATCATTAACCGTTACTTAGGTAGCCTATTTGCAATTTTAGGGTTATGTCCAGACATGGTTGCACTAGTTGTCGCCGATGTGGTTGGGGCTTGATTAGACATTTCCTACAAACTTAAATACCGCAAAATACCATACATAAATCCATACATGCATAAAAAAATATCCCTAAAATTACTATACAAAATTGATGCTAAAATTCACCAAGCCGTTATAAAAAAATTCATAAATTACACTAAAATTTAGTTTAGGGTTTCAAATTGCACTAAGTTTAGTCCAGGGTTTCAAATTCCACTAAGTTTAGGGTTTCAAATTCCACTAAATTTCACTAAATTACACTAAATTGAACAGCTGGAGAGGTTGTGGCACAAATGAATTATTTTGATACATATGAGACATTTGTGCCTTACAAATTGACAGATCTTTACTCTGGCACGAGTTGTGTCGAAACCATTCATCATAGAAATTGACATGAATTCATTAAAATTGCACAGGAAAATGTATGAACAAAAGGATGATATGGCTCATGAAGTGACAATATTGTAAGCAAAACTTATATGGCGTTGGGCTCGGGGACGACGTACCGTCTTTGACAGCGGCGGCGCCGGCTCGAAGGAGGTCGAAGAGGGTGGTGTCGGGCTTAGGGACAGCTCGGGGGAGGTCGGGAACGGCGGCGCTGGGCACGGGGACGGCAGCGCCAGGCTCGGGGGAGGTCGGGGACAGCGGCGCCGTGCACAGGGACGACGGCGTCGGGCTAGCGGGCGATGGTGTCGGGCTCGGGGACGGCAGCTTCCAGCTCGGGGGAGGTCGGCAACAGCAGCATCGGGCACAGGAACGATGGTGCTCGGGAGGTCGATGGAGGTCGCGGGTGACGCCGGGCACGGTGGTGGTGGTGGACTATGGTCTTAACTTGGTCAAACCACATCCATGACGGTCATCTATTGTCCTCCGTTACGGATGGTAACCATTGGTGACAATTGTCCGTGAAGGACCGTTATGGCATCATCCGTGACGGTCTCACATTAAAGACCGATTGAGATAATGTCATCCGTGATGGTGTCACATTAAAGATCGATTGAGATAAAGTCATCCATGATGGTCTTCAATAAATAGCCGATTGTCATAACGTCATCTGTGACGGGCCCAAATTAAAGCCGTTATCTCAATCGGTTTTTACTTAAAGCCCATCATCGATAGCATTTTTAACTTCTTTTCTATAATAGAATATTACTAGTGTTGACCATTGTTGACTTATTCTTTGTAAGGGTTTAGGGTTTTGTAAGGAAGCCATGTCAATATTAAGTGGGAGTGCAGCATATGCTTCATGCCTTTTCAAGCAGAAATTTTTGAAACGTTGGATGCAAGCCCGATTTTCAAGGTATTACATAGCAAGCACGATTTTTGAAATGTTGAACCAAAATACTTCTTTCATTGCAAGAAAGAGCAAATAAACGAGCGTATGGCACATCCTTCTTCTCTGACCTCGTCCTCTTCGCCGTGCCATGATCCATCATAGCCTTCTTGCCATTTTTCTCAGTTGATCCCAGCAAAACACATACATAAATACATCAAACGCATATCCTAGTTGCAATGTAGTGAATGAACTCTAGTATGTAATAATACCTGCTACAAGGATATGCCTTTCGTGTGATCTGAACGAGTGTATCCCACATCATCTTCGGGATCATCGTCAAGGTCTATGTGTGGACTTACATAAAGATTTTGGTTGTAATCGTCTTCATTGATGATGTTGTCAATCCCAACAATTCTTCTCTTGCCATCCCTAACAACGTGTAGCTTCTTGTTTGCCGGGTCTTTTATGTAGAAAATCTGCACGACTTGTTTTGCAAGTACAAATGATTCATCCATGTATCCAACCTTGCATAGATCTATAGTTGTAAAACCTTCCTTGTCAACTTTAACACTAGTGCATAAATTCATCCAGCGGCAACAGAATAATGGGACTTTGAACTTCATGTAGTTCAGCTATCAGATCAACTCTATGCGGCCATAATATGTGTTGGACCTAAGTTGATCTTGAAATGCATCTATACAGACCCCGTTGTTTTGTATTGTGCTCTTGTCGTCTTATTTGACGGTGTAAAATGCGTGTCCATTAATATCGTATCCTTGTCATGTGTCAATATCCCAACACGGTCCCGCTGCCAACCTCCTTACTGTTTCATTTGGCCCATCGGTCGACGTTGTAATACGATTCTTGAACCATTCATTGAAATGAGAGTTATGCTCTCTGTTGATCCACATATTTGATCGACCCATGTTTTCCTGTCGGACCTTCGTTAAATGCTCCTCAAAATATGGGGCAAGTTCTGCCATATGCTGGAGCAGAGAGAAATGGGCCTGGGCATATGCGTCTTGATCTGGGACAATTCATTTTCTGCCTATCATGCCAACACCTGACAACCTTCCTTCATGACGAGATGTTGGAACTCCAATAGGATCGGTTTCGGACATGTAATCGATGCAGAACTCAATAACCTCCTTAGTCGTGTACCCTTCAATGATGCTCCCTTTCGGTTTTGCTCTATTTCGGACGCACGACTTCAGAATTCCTATGTACCTCTCGAATGGGTACATTTCTCTTAGAAAAGCTGGCCACATAATTATGTTTGCTTCACAAGATGAACAGGGAGATAAACCATGATATCGAAGAAAGACAGTGGAAAATACATCTCAAAGTGATAGAGTTTTGACAATATTCGCCTGCAACCCATCAAGATCTTTGGGATCTATAATCTTCTGGCTGATTGCATTGAAGAAGGCGCACAGACGCATGATCGTGTGGCAAACTTTGGGTGGAAGAATACTTCTTATAGCAATGGGTAAGAGCTGTGTGATTAGCACATGACAATCGTGGGGCTTCATTCCAACCAGTCTGAGATCATCCAACGAAACATATTTACTTATCCTTTGCTGAATAGCCTGATGAAACTTTTATATCTTTCAAGCATGATAACATTTGCATCTTCTCATCCTTTGACAAGGGGTGGCAAGCTGGGGGGATGTACACTCTTCCTGTGTCCGGATTAGTTACTGGTGCGAGTTCACTTCGAATATTCATCTCTTGTAAATCTAGACACTTGTTCAATCTGTCCTTTGTCTTTCTAGGAATATTCAGCAGTAGCCCGATCAAACTCTCACACATATTCTTTTTGACGTGCATGAGATCAATGCAATGATGGACCTCAATATCCTTTCAGTAAGACAGTCGCCAAAATATGGATTTTTTCTTTCACATACCTTTGTCCTTTTCCTTGCCACGTTTCCTTTTCTTCCCAAACTCATTATTTATGTCCTTCACCATGTCATGCACCTCATCTCCGATCAAGTTTGATGGAGAAGGTTGAAGCTCTCTTTTACTGTTGAAATTTTTTTTCTTTCTTCTATAGGAGTGACGTAGCGGGAGCCATCTCCTATGACCCATGTAAACCATCTTTCGTGATTTCTTCAGCCACTTACTTCATGTATTTTCTATACAATTGGAGCAAACCTTCTTTCCTTTGACAATTTGTCCAGAAAGATTATCAAGTGGGGGGTAGTCGTTAATGGTGCAGAACAATAGAACATGTAGATTGAAGTTCTCTTGACCATACGCATCCCAAGTTTGCACACTTTCATTCCATAGTGTTTCTAGATCATCGATAATAGGCTCCAAGAACACATCAATATCATTGCCGAGTTGTTTCGGTCTTTGGATTAACAAGCATAGCATAATGTACTTCCTTTTGAAGCACAACCATAGCGGTAGGTTATAGTTTGCAATAAGAACTGGCCAAGTGCTATGGGAACTGCTCATATCTCCGAAAGGATTCATGCCATCCGTACACAAACATATCCTCATGTTTCTCGGGTCCGCTGTGAATTTTGGGTATTGTCGATCAATATTCCTCCATTGAATTGAATCTGCAGGGTGTCTTAGCATACCATCATTCCTTCTCTCTGTGGCATGCCAATGTACTAACTCTACTTCCTTGGGATTGGCAAAGATTCTCTTGAAACGATCAACGATAGGTAGATGCCACACAACCTTCGCTGGATCACCCCTCCTTGACTTTTTTCCTTCCTAAGAACTTCTCTTTCGCTTGTATCGAGAAGCCTTGCAGACAAGACAAGTCTCTAAGTCCGTATATTGCTTGTGGTACAATATTCAGTCGTTTGGACAAACATGAATTCTACGAACCTCTAACCCCAAAGGACACCAAATCTGCTTTGCTTCATATGTCGTCTTGGGCAATGTGTTCTCCTTAGGAAGCATGCTTTTCAATATACCCAAAAGTTCTGTGAAACTCATGTCTATCCAACCACTACTTGTCTTTAGCTTCATTAGGTCTAGGGTTGTTGACAGTGTTTTGACTTGCATCCGACGTATAGAGGTGTCTCTGAAACACTGACCAACCTGGTGAACTTCATGGAATCTCTCTCATTGTAAGCTGGCTCCTCAACATCACACAACATGTCTAGCAGTTGATCGATCAACCATTTCACCATCCAATGGAGAAGGAACAAACATGTCATGTTCATCTTCATCTTCCTGATTTTGTGCACCACTACTCGCTGCATCTGCATTAATATTGATTGATTCTTGCTCTCCATGCTTCATCTAACATGTGTAGCCCTTCATAAATCCTTGACATATCATGTGAGAGTGTACATCTACTCTGCTATGAAACATCTTCTCATTACGGCAACCTGCACATGGACAAGTCATGTAATCGTTGTTCCTTGTTTTCCTCTCCTCCTCCGCGACGTCTATAAAATTTGAAACGCCACTTTGCTATGTCGATCAGTTTTGTACATCCATCAACTTCGGTCCATCGCTGCAAAAATGAATAAATATTAGATAAATTTTTTGTAACACAAGTTCCAAGTACCTAAATTTGTAGGGATTGTTTGTTATTTTTCAAGTACCTAAATAGACTTTTTCTGAATTTTTTGTTCTTCTTTAAAAAAGACAAAATTCTCTCCCAAACACCTCACATCACAAATGTGAAGAGTGGGATAACCATTCCTTACTGACAGTTGGAGTATTTATAGTGTGCAATAAATATCGATAACGGTCAATAAATAAATATCCGTGACAGGCTTCAGCGTTATCTTTGTCAGGTTTTACGATGAGGCCGTCACTGATGACACTCATCAGTGATGGGCTTAGACAGTTATCTTTTTCAGCCCTTTATCTTAGCCCGTCACTGATTAAACTCATCCATGACGAGGCTATTTTTCGGCTTGACAAATATTATCTTTGTCAGGCCGCAATATAAGCCCGTCATGGATGAGTGTCATCGGTGACGGGCTCGACCTAAAGGTCTATGGAAATTGCCTGTAAGTGTATATCTTTGTCGGTGTTTATTCCGGCCCGTCTAAGGTGACGACAGTGTGACGGTTCACGAGTCCCCAACACGGATAGGCCGTTCACAATGAAGAGTTCTATAGTAGTGTCAGTGTTATAGATAAGGCATACCCAATAGCCTTGGGTTGGGCTCGGCGGGGCCCATCATATACCAAGCTTTATACGGAATCATGCCTCATATACATAAGGTGTTCTGGATAAGGAAGAAAAAGCGGAGTTCTACTCGGACACTACAAGGATTACTCCGATCGTATCCATACTTATCTCCCTAGTTTTACTTGGACAAGGGAATATCCGAGGGTATCAATATAAGACCCCTAGGAGAACAAAGACCAACAGAGGCCAACAGAGGCCAACACATGCCAAGTCAGAATACAAGCCCAGACAGACCCAATCTGGAGCCACAAAGACTGACATGAGGGATCTAGAGCTACCTCTAATCTCGCCGAATTCATATTCGAGGCAGAAAACTACGCTAGCGGTCAACTACGTGTTTGAGCTCCATGTCGCCAAGCCGACGTCGACTAGATTAGATCATCCCAAATATTGTACTTGTGTGATATCAATATATAAAGGCAACACCAGCTTCAGCCAACAGGAGTAGGGCTATTACCTGTTAGTTAAGTGACCCGAACCTATATAAAAATCCTTGTCTCCTGTGTCTTCTACCTAAATCTCGCGTATACCCTGGTTCCAACGATCCCCATACTCTACAAATACTGTGGTCGACGTATAATCCGTCGACAAGTAGTGCCACTAATTTATTTTATGTTATGTTTCCAATAAATATGAAATTAGCATAACATAAAAATACTTTAAAATATGAATCGAGTGATATAACATGTATAATAGTTAGCATATATATGGTTAGTATGGTCATTAGTCAAAAGTCACCGAGTTTGATTCTTCTAGAAAAGGGGATATTCTATAATTTGGGATGGAGGGAGTATTACCCTTACACATCAACCAGCATGGGAGAAAGTTTTTTATGAGATAGATCGGCCAAATAAAATGTTTTTAAATCGCCAGTTTTGTTAGAGGATGGTCGAATTGAAAGAAAAACAGATCTATGTGGTTAGCTCACATACACGATCAGCTTCTCAGGATTCACTCTCACCCTCAATGTATGGTCTTATATTACGATTCAACTTAGTCAAATATCTATTATAGTTATCCCACACATTTGCATATGCCTTAGATATTATAAGCATCTTATAAATTCACTATAGTATTTATGTAAGGTGAAGGTCTGAGAACTCACGTTAAAAAATACCTGAATTAAAGGTTGGATCAGAATATAGTATTTCATAGAATTGAATGATATATGATAATTAGGGTCCATGTGTGTTTTGAACCCTGTGTTCATTTTAGAAGAGTGGGAATCCTTCCCTCTTCAATGCGTAAAACGGAGGGACAGATTAGAACGTGATTAATTAAATATTAGCTAAAAAACTTTAAAAATAGATCAATATGATTTTTTAAAGCAGCTTTTCTATAGATTTTTTAAAAAAGCTAGCTGTTTGGGAAACATGTGCGTGAAAAACAAGAAAATAAAAGTTGGGAAAGGGAAGAAAACAACACGCTTGTTTTATATATATCGAGTGAGTATTCCTAAAAATGTGCTTTAGTAAAAGATGCCACACCATGTGTGTTATGAATAATGAAGTTAAATGGTACTTGTTGATTTTAAAGAGCAATTAATTATTGTTAGCTAAACCAAGATATAACATACAGAAACAATAAACTGACATGTGGGTCCTAAATGTCAGTCCTGCCTCGTCTCCTTCCCCCCTACATCGTTCTCTCTGTTTCTTTCTTTACCACGTAGCAGAGTGGAGCCAGGCATGGCGAAGTGCCATGGCGGCGGCGACTGGCAATGGGTGGAAGAGCTAGATGAGGGGGATACCGAGATTACGGTGGCCAGCTGGGGCCTAGGGTGACGGATGGGTCTTGCCGGTGAGCACGCAGAGATCGTCCAGCTAGGCATCGGGGCACGACCATGAAGGAGAAAAGGGGCGATGACACTTCGGTGGTCTTTCAGGGAAAGAGAAGAGTGCATAAGTACAAAATCATGAAGAGGGTCCCATTTTCATCCCTTGCAGGCAGTGAGGTGCCCCTTGGAGCTAGCGGTACCCTCGTTGGCCCTAGTGGCAAAGAAGGGCGTTCTGATGCGGTGGAGCTATGGAGGCTCTCCGGCCGAATTGGCTGAGGTGCTAGATAGTGCTGAATTCGAGGATCGAGGTGGGCTAAAGCATGAGGCTTTACTAGAGTTCAATGATATGGTGAAGATTGGACGGTTGGTGTTAGGGCGGTGCAAAAGGATAGCAATCCACCCCGCGCGCACAACAGGTGTTCGACGAAAATTCTAGCCAAAGTGTCATCTCTCGTTGTTTGCACTGATCAGGCCGAAAGGCTCTGGCGCGGGTGCGCGGACTGCACAGAAGGAGGCCGAACACGCCTCCCATCGTTTGTACCGATTGGGCCCAAAGGTGCGTGCTCGCGAACGGCTCATGAGGCGGACGAGTGCGTGATCGTGCGAACAACGCGCGATGTGTGGTGCGTGCGTTAGAACGATGGGATTTGGAATCGGACGACGTACCAATTGGATTGGCAAAAATATCTTCAATTTTTATAATAGTAGAGATAAGTAAAAAAAAGGTATAGATTTTCAGGGTCGGTATGTCAGGTGGGACGACAAAAACACTGAATCTTTTAAGTAGGTAAAGATGGAAAGAATCCTGACATTTGCTTCAAAGAAGCTTAAGTCACTTATTACATAATTCACTCAAGAGAGCATATAAAAACCAAGAAATGACTAGACAATAACTAATAATACCAACACAAAATAGAGAAGACATTTATTCAAGTCTGTTTGTAAATCTTCATCCAAAGTTGGCAAATATCTGCATGATCGTTGCCTCTAGATCCCGGCACGTAGTATGTATTAGTTCCTTGTCCTCATTACACCTTTGTAGTTGTGCCCAAAACCGGAGCTAGTACGCTGTGATAGATATGTAAAGAAGAAATAGAAATGGCAATGATTTCTTCATTAAATAAGAGATGTGAGTGTGGTTAGGGGTAAGATTGGATGAAAATCGAATTAACGGTATTAGCAGGAATAGTACTCAAGAGATCTTATATTTATAGACAAATTTTAAACACTACATCTTTATATTTGTGGAAAGAGTTATTAGCATCATGGAGAAGGGGATCCCTACGTATATATGGCCAGTTTTCTTAACATGGAATAGTGTAATACTGTAATGGTCAAAGGGGCCCTCACATTGCCAGATTGCTTAAACAAGTCAGAAAAACCATGTGGGTCGTGGACCGTCGCTTCTCCAGCCTAGGCTGGATCTGAGGCGTTGCGGGGTGGTCCTCGGGTCCATCACCTATACGGCTTACAAACCTCAAGAACGATTGAATGTCTAAGACTCTGTTAGGGTCAATTGGCTTCGGGTCGAAGGTGTGTCCACAGAGCTACTCGGAGCAACCACGTGTCCCACGTAGTGTAGCATGGGGCCAACTGGCTGGCCGCCGGGGACTAGGATGTGGCTCTGTGTCAAGAGAGAAACTATGACTAAGGGTTGCTCGGGGATTGCCAAGTGTGCCTTGACTAAAATGAGTCAAGATGACTAGGTGGGTTATCCCTTTCCAAGGGGCAGAATGTGGTGGCGCCTAGAAGGGGACGGTTCACACACTCCAGGTGTCTTACTTTGAGAACCCATTGTCACCTCAGGAAGGGCACGTGGAGTTCTCGCACAAGCAAGACAGGTGGGCATGTATCCTGCTAGTTGCTATGTCACCTAGAAGAGCGGTGCACTGGCTGCAGAGCCTGTCCATCGTATTAACTCCGGATTCCATTGTATTAATGTAGTGGGATACGACGTATCCAAAAGTCTCGCTTTCACACAGCTTAGATACGCATGACGAAGAAAAGACCAGAAGATTGCCAATGGGCTCGACGTGGCGTCCCGGAAACCATCTAATGGTACAGCAAAACCAGAATGGAGTTTGAAGGTTTTTTTCCTCTCGGCGGAGAGATGAGAGTTGAAGGGTATAAAAACCCATCCGATGCTCCTTAGGAGGGGTTGTCTTTCCAGAAATCAACTAGAACTAAGCTAGCTTGCTCAAGAGCTCTCAGCTTTGTACGAATTCTTACTTATAGTGATCTAGAAAAGAGTAAGGTTGTTATATCCTTCGAGAGGCCCGTGAAAGAGCATATATGTATGCCCCTAGTGGGTTTTGGGCTTTAGGCTAATTGATGACAAACGATTAAGGGAGTAATGCCATTATTAAGTATGTAAGTAGGGGATCAACCCGATGAAGAAGATGAAGAAGAAGAGGGAGTAAAATGTGGTTTTATTGTGATGCAAGGCTATAAGTGATCAAAGATGGCATGATGCGCTCAATGGTTGGCAAGACTTAGCTATGCGATGGACCATGCATAAGAGAAGGGCATGCGGAGGCTTGGCACCGAAAGACTCGATGTAGTGGTGAAGGAGCAAGTGCTTGGTGCAATGTTGAAGGACCGGTTGAGGCCATAAGAAGTCACAAGTTGCTAAGGACCAATCTTTGTGGAAGAAGAAGTGAATGGGACAAGGCTTGGAAGGAAGAAGATCATTATTGCCATGGAGTTATAATGGGCCGGACAATCTTGGAGCAGCAGGATTGTCCAGGTAAAGCTGAAGAAGATGAAGGCTGGTCAGTCCCGGAGCCAGAGGATTGTACGGGCAAGCCCATGTTCGAACCAGCCAGAAGATGGACAAGTGAAGGCTGGAAAGTTCAGGAGCGAGCGAACTATCCAACAGAAGCTTTATCCGAGACAGGTAGACGAATGGAGTTCAGCCGGACAATCAGATATGGTACCAGATTGTTCGGGAAGTGCAAAGCTGCTGGACATGGATACTTTTTCAGCCCAACGGCTAGTTGTTAGTGACCGTTCAAAAGTGAAGGTTGGTGGACAATCCACCTTGATGGCAGATTGTCCTGCACCATACAGATTTTGGCAAATTCTAGCAATGGCAAGAAACCGCTAGTTGGAGGGGTTGTTGATGGTTGTTAAGTACCTGAAAGTGCATCTAGGCCCCTAATTATTTCGGTGATTAATAACAATGCAATTAGAGAGGACTAACAACTTATTTGAGTATGAGTGAAGAAATGTTAGTTCTCGGTGAAGCGATGTTCAAAGCAAAAGCCGTTCAAGTGAATAAAACGATGGGATGCGGCATCTGTACAAATGGTAAAATGTAAAATTTCATTTGTTTGCGTCATTAGGAAAGCCGTAGTATTAAGGGGTATGTTGCTTTGATACCCAGGGATGAGAAAAATGGTCAAAGGTCTTTATTGAAGTGGTTCTCTTTCTTAGATTTTTGTACTGGTGTTTTTCAGAGTTTTCTAAAATCAACTTCGGAATTTTTCGAAGCGCTTTTGCCTTCAAAAAAGGGTACTAGTGTTTTTCAGATATTTTCGAAGGTCTCTTCGAAAATTTATGAAACTTGCAATTTCAGTTCTGGTCTTTTTTGAAAATTTCCGAACGAGTTTCAGAAACTTCCGAACTATGTTGAAAAGCTTGCTTTCGGTACCGGTGATCTTCAGATTTTTTCTGAAGTGAGGTTCAGAAATTTCCGAAGCTACAAGTTTGGTACTGGTGGTTTTCGGAATTTTCCAAAACTGCTTCAGAAATATCCGAACAATGCTTCAAGTTGAATTTTTATACTAGTGTTTTCCAAAAGTTTCCAAAAGGACTTCAGAATTATCCAAAAAAGGGAATCTTTGCCCACCAACAGGCAGAATTGTGTGGGTGGCTATAAATACCCCCTTCCCCTCCAAGTCAAGGCTGCTGGTTCTATTGAATACTTTTGCCCTTGGCTTGCTTTGCATTCGAGATCCACTTTGTGCCTTGCTCTCTCATTTCTCCTCTTCACCAATCTTCAAGTCTTAACTTCGTTTGTGTGTGAGAGTTTTGGATTTGAGTTTGTGTGAGTGCTTGGTGTTGACTTCGTGAAGATTTATTGAGCACTAATTTTATCCCCAAGAGATTCTTGCTTCATCTTTTACTCTTGGAGGTTGAGGACTCCTAGATGGTTAGGTGTCACTCTTGAACCACCAATCTACTTGTGGTTGGCAGGGAGAAGTTTGTAAAGGTTGAATTTCATCTTCGAAAGGTTAGAGATACCACTAGTGGAAGGAGTGCTTTGTGTAACCTCTTGAGGAAAGGGTTAGCGAAGACCGGCTCTTTGTGAGCTTCTCAACGGAGACTAGAATCCCCTCAAGGATTTGAACTTCAGGGAACAACTCATCTTGCAAGAACCTCGGTGGTATCACTTTCCCTCTCCCTTCCTCTAGCTTTGCATCTTTGTGTTGCAATAGGTTTTGTCGCTGCTTGTGCTTGCTATTAGTGTTTGTGCCTGCTAGATCCAGTTTCTTTGTTGTGCTTGCTGCTGCTCTGCCATTTTTGGAAATATCCGAATCCCTTCAGATATATCCGAAAATTCCAGCTTCTGCATTTACTTAAGTTTTAAATTAGCCTATTCACCCTCCCCTCTAGGCCTAAGTGACCCTTTCAGTACCAATTTTGATCGTCAACTATCTCAATAAATAAAGAGAGAACTAACGTTTCTTACACATATATTAGTATTAAATAATATAGTTCCACTTGTATTGGAGATGTACTATGGATGCAGGTAATATATAATAAAGTGAAGGAGAAATGAGGCGGTATGCAAAGAAACACACCTCCAATGAATCATGTGCGAGCACACGGATCAATAGGCCCACAAGTCAGATCAAACTGACCTAAAGTGGGGCCAAACCATCCTAAACCACCATAGGGGTCCACATATCATCTCCTGAATAAAGGCGATTGAGAGGGGTAGGCCCAAGGTGGTTCAGCCGAACCGACCTCACCTCCTCTCATCTCCATCCTCCACGTGACGCCTCCTGGTTGCTCCCCAATGACGGTTGTGGGGGTTATCGACCTTAACAACTGTCATAAGCAGCTATAAAAGGAGGAGGTCTCTCACTTCCTAAACACACACTCAAGGAGTCATTCTCTCTATCTACATTCTATTCTCTATAGTATTAGTGGAGTTAGGATAAGAGTAGTCTTCGGTTCTATATTCTTCTCGGAGATTCCAATATGTTTTTAGTACTTTACCCTTCTTGTTTGACTATAGTTGTAATAAACGATTATCTTATTTATTTAATTGTGTTCATAGTTCATATATTACTTTGACTAGTTATATTTGCTATGAATAGAATATCTTCATTTATATGCTTCACTTGATTTGGCTAGTCGATCTATGCCACAATAATGGTCCAATGGTCTTAACGGGTTACACTAGTTCTAACTTGTCCATCCGAAGGATGGGAGTCCCGGGGGAATTAGTGACATTATTTCTTAATATAATCATGGTACTTAGGTTAGTTAAATGCCGTTGGATGCGGGTATACCCAACGGAAAGTGAGATAGGCGGCAAGTGGTGATAGTCATGTCCGTCCTTTTTATTCCTCCACATCTGGGTATGACGTGAGAGTTCGTAAAATGTCATAACCACACTGGCAAACCAGTAGGGAGTGGTCTCTCAGTAGTACCTAGGTGCTTAGAACTAAGTCCGCCTTGCAAGTATGTATTTGTTAAGTGTATACTAAACAATAGTAATATAGAAGTACATATAAACCTTAGCTCTCTTTTGTTCTTCTCCACTAGTTATTATATTATTATAGAGATGAATCTCCTGTGTGTCACACTACCCAAACTATCATTATTGTCCTAACCCTTGTTTAGACTATGGTATATTAATTATAGCTTGATTACAAATGTATGAATTCTATCTCTTTACACTACCGCCTTCCTTATAGAAAAACAAATAACAATACCCATCGAATACTCTCAGGTGAAATGCTACAACAGTATCCGTGCCCTTGCGGAGTTATCTATGACCGTATTAAATACCAACAAGGGTTAAGGCTATATATACCCGGTGCCTTGGAGTTGTTTTAAGACTTTTGGACCCTCTACTACCTGAGCAAGCCAAGTGCATGTCCAAGAGCTCAAATAGCTAATTGAAGATCCTTTTAGGGATAGTTTAGCCTTGAGAGTGAGGTCTTGCACATTTATAAGAAGGCTAGTCGTTCTGCCACCATCTCAAGAGTTTGTTAGAGCTTGTGTGCTGCGAGAGAGAGAGAGAGAGAGAGAGAGAGAGAGAGAGAGAGAGAGAGAGGGCTTTGAGAGTGATATGGAGTTGATGTGCTTCAAGTTGGAGAACTTGAGCATTTGTAAGAGGAGAAGGAGAAGCCCTCGATCAACCAAATGGAGTGTGGTGTGCCCAGGAGAAGTTTGTGAAGGTTTATACCTCGCCTCCATAAGGGAAGAGGTAATAGTGGAAGCCCAGCTTCATCTCGGTGGGTGCTTGGTACAACAATCTTCATCGGAGGGAAGTTGCAAGGAGTACGTGCTTGGGATTGAGCGGTTGCTTGGAGCACAAGCTTATCCTTAGTGGTTGCTTGAAGAGACCAAGGCACCATCAGACGTGGTAGCTTGAAGAGGAAAATGGTTGAAAGAGACCCGGCATTTTGGAGCCCCTCAATGGAGATGTAGGATCAAATAGATTCAAACTTCTGTAAACAAATGAGTGCCTTCTCGCTTTTTACTTAGCACTTATGCTTTCATGTTGAATTATTTGGGGATCTTTTGTTGCATGTTTATATCTTACTAGTAAAATGCCCCTGCGTTGCACCAGGTTATGGTGGGGTGGATAAAGTTTATCTCAATGATTTTTTGAAACAATCCAGTGTGGCAATAAGCATATGTGGCTTGCATAGTAATCACAAAGGTATTTTTATTTTGGACAATTATTCCACTCTACACGTGTATGATATGAACGATGTCCCTGACGTGTTAGCCTAATGATTGTACCATGGGAGGAACAAACGGTGAATTCCTTGATAACTTTTACACAAGAGGCGATGGACGATAATTTGTGTGATTAACAAAAAAAAATGTATTTAAAATAGGTAAGTTTATCATAAAACCAATGATAATGAGGACAGATAAAAAATACTTTTGCAATTTACACATAGTCTCAGAATGCTCACGCACGCTTTCTTACTCTCTCAACTCTCGTGTGGCAAGCATGCGATCTTGCTTCCAAAATCATATGTGGACTCGCGTGGAGACCGGTCATGTGATGCATGGATGATAGATAGCGCGTTGGCTCTAATCTGTCATGTCGTGCGGAAAATTTTAATTTTTTTTTACAATCGATAATTTTTATCTCAAACAAATATTAAAGTGGAAGTATTTTAATTGTGTGTATTTTATAGCATTTAACGGTTTCTTTTACCCGTAGCGAAGCACGGATATTTTGCTAGTAATAATAAAAGAAAACATTACTTGCCTATAAAGTAGGTACGTGTGTACATCAAAAAATAGTTTCTTTTCAACAAAATTCAATCCCGTGATTACCACAATATGCACAATGCACTTGATTGTAATTAACTAATGCCTCAAGCACTCAACCTCGTACATTACCGAGGAGTAAAAATATTGTGACTGGTCGCCTGGTAAAAAAGAGAGAGAGACTTATCTCTATCTCTCTTTTTTCCTTTCTCTTCCCATTTTTCTCTGTCTCTCTCCCTCCACATCTGAGGAGCAGCCACTCTTCACCACTGTTGATGAGCTATACCCCGACCACGGTATTTGTAGAGTATGGGGATCGTTGAAACCAGGGTATACGTGAGATTTAGGTAAAAAGATGAGAGACAAGGATTTTTATACAGGTCCGGACCCCTTAACTGATAGGTAATAGCCCTATTCCTGTTGGCTGAAGCCAATGTTGCTTATATATATTGATATCACACAAGTACAATATTTGAGATGATCTAATCTAGTCGACGTCGGTTTGGCGGTGTGGAGTTCGAACACGTAGTCAACGGCTAGCGTAGTCTTTTTCCTCAAATATGAACTCGGCGAGATTGGAGGTAGCTCTAGATCCCTCATGTCGGCCTCTGTGGCTCTAGATTGGGTCTATCTAGGCTTATATTCTGACTTGGCATGTGTTGGCCTCTATTGGCTCGTCCCCTCTTCTCCTAGGGGGTCTTGTATTTATACTCTCGGATGTCCCCTTGTCCAAGTAGAACTAGGGAGACAAGTATGGAAACGATCCGAGTAGTCCTTGTAGTATCTAACTAGAACTCTGCTTCTTCTTCCTTATCCGGAACACCTTTCGTATATGAGGCATGATTTTGTATAAGGCTTGGTATATGGTGGGCCCCACCGAGCCTAACCCAAGACTATTGGGTATGACTTATATATAACACTAACAGTAGCCCCCCGACTTCAAAGCAAATAAACGAGTTAATGTTCTTCACTGAAGACCTTAGAACAATAGTTGTCGAACTCACCTAACCGTTCTCGGACAGCCGAGAAGGTGTGGAGTATGCGACTAAATTCCCTGCCCAGCCTTGACCGAGAACATAACCTTCGGTAGAATTTGGATTGAAGTCAAAAGATACCATCTCGGTGGGCACACCATCGCTTTATCTAGTAACCCTTGTCGAACTCAACCGACCGTTCTCGAACAGCCGAGCTGGTGCAGAGTACATGACAAGGTACTTCTCTTCTCCTGAACCGAGAAGCCGACTTGAACTTTAATTCACTAATCCGACATCCATCTAGTCTGAAATAAATTTCGACTACTGTGTGCCCTGGGACCAGTATATGTCTATTAGTTGAGTACAAGAATTTTCGGTTTGAGCTTTATTGAGTCAAGACAAGATGTCGACTATTAAAAAGCCTTCAACTAATCTCTATTACTCAAGAAGACCAATTGATCTAATATCTTATTTTTCTGAAATTAATTCTCAGAACAAATTGTTAGATGAAAAGCCCCCGAGCAAACGCTCAGGAGAAATATGATAAAAATTGAAAATATTGAAAGTAAATTAACTATATGTGTGCCAATAAACGTGTACTCTCACTAGAGCTGCCCTTAGCTGAACGGAGTTAGATACTCTCCCTTGCCCCCAGCTGGTTTTACAAAAAGATTTCCTTAAAAGTAGCTTGGATTTCATAACAAACTAAGGTGAAGAAGTAAATTTCTAACCCCCGGCCGTGAAGTTGAGAAAACCAATTCCCGATTACATAGCTAGTTAATACGTTACAGTGGGTACTCTAACATGACCAATATTCACATGGTCATTTGACCCTTAGTGTCTGACTAGCCCATAGTGCCAAGCGTCCCCGGCCAAGGTGCTAAGACCCGATGACTAGTCAGACTTAACGTAATAGATCGATAAGAAACGACTCCAACCAGTAGCGATATGAGAAAAGAGGATCAATGGATAAATATTGCACATTTTATTTGTATTAAAAACTTACATGGATTAATGCATGAAGATGGTAGGAACGCTAACAGGTCAAGAACCAGGTGCATAGTCGTACTTGACCACTCGCAGAGGTGGTGGGAGAATTGCTACAACGCTGGTCAAAGACTAGGTGTGTAGTCATACTCGACCACTCGTAGAGGTGATGGAAGAATCGCTACAATGCTAGTCGAAGACTAGGTGTGTAGTTGTACTCGACAATTTGTAGAAGATTTGTAGAGTTGGCGAGAACACTACTACACTGGTTGAGAACCAGGTGTGTAGTCGTACTTGATCACTCGCAAAGGTGGTCGGAGAATCGCTACAATGCTGGTCGAGGACCAGGTATGTAGTCGTACTCGACCGCTCGAAGAAAACTCGGAGAAGTGGTGGGATTGCTACCACGCTGGTCGAGGACCATGTGTAATCGTACCTCGACCACTCGTAGAAAACTAGAAGAAGTGGTGGGATCGCTACCAGGCTGATCGAGGACCAAGTGTAGTCGTTCCTCGACCACTTATAAAAGATTTGGATAGTTGGCGAGATCGCTACCACGCTGGTTGAGAACCATATGTGTAGTCGTACTCGACCACTCGCAAAGGTGGTGGGAGAGTCGCTACAACACTGGTCGAGAATTGGGTGTGTAGTCGTACTCGATCACTCATAGAAAATTTGGAGAGTTGACGAGATCGCTACCACGCTGGTCGAGAACTAGGTGTGTAGTTGTACTCGACCACTCATAGAAGATTTGTAGAGTTGGCGAGATCGTTAACATGCTAATTGAGAACTAGGTATGTAGTCATACTCGACCACTCGTAAAGGTGGTCGGAGAATCACTACAAAGCTGGTTGAGGACCAGGTATGTAGTCGTTGTACTCGACCGCTTGTAAAATATTTATAGAGTTGGTGAGATAGCTACCACGTTGGTCGAGAACCAAGTGGATAGTCATACTTGACCACTCGTAGAGGTGGTGGGAGAATCGCTACAACTCTGGTTGAGAACCAGGTGTATAGTCGTACTCGACCACTCATAGAAGATTTGGAGAGTTGACGAGATCGCTACCACACTGGTCAAGAACCAAGTGTGTAGTCATACTCAACCACTCGTAGAAGATTTGGAGAGTTGGAGAGATCGCTACCACGCTGGTCGAGAATCAGGTGTGTAGTCGTACTCGACCACTCGTAGAAGATTTGTAGAGTAGGCGAGATCGCTATCATGCTGGTTGAGAACTAGGAGTGTAGTCGTACTCGACCACTCGTAGAAAATTTATAGAGTTGGCGAGATCGCTACCACGCTGGTTGAGGACCAGATATGTAGTCATACTCGACCACCTGTAGAAGATTTGTAAAGTTGGCGAGATCGCTACCATGCTGATTGAGGATCAAATGTGTAGTCGTACTTGTCCACTCGTACAAGATTTGGAGAGCTAGCGAGATCACTACCATGCTGGTTGAGAACCAGGCGTGTAGTCGCACTCAACCACTCGTAGAAGATTTGAAGAGTTGGCGAGATCGCTACCATGCTGGTTGAGAACCAGATGTGTAGTCGTACTGTTGATGTGAAAACACGATGACCTATGAGTTCTACTTAGCTCTAGTGTAGTTCCAAACTTGCTACGGGTTCAGGGCGTGCCAGTTGATTTGATCCTGCAACCAACAAGATATACAAGAAACAATGTTAGTAAATCATAGCCGATCGGCCAAAGAGCCAATGACGTATCTTGGTAACCTAGCCGATGCAGGCAAGTTGAATCGGTTGCAAGGTAAAAGATGCTGCTCATAAACTAGATTCAGGTTAAATATAATTATAGACAACTTTTCATTAACATAAGCAATCCAATAGGTCGAACCTAATCGATACAGTATGAGATTGATGCCTTTTAAAGTTAATTGTCATACAATTATATGACCTAAATAACTAGCCTATGAGTAGATGTTGAAGATTAAGCCCAAAACAATGACGATCGGCTATAGAGGCAAATAACACGCAATTACTAATTTAATATTTATCTTAGATGCAAGCAATTATGATAGATCGAACCCAACCGAGACAGTAGTAATTACTTATAACTAAGATCAGACAAATTGATAATTACATGAACTTATATCATAGCCGATGAGATATTTTAGGATATTTCAAATAATGTATTGGCTAGAACTTCGATACATCCTTATATGAGAATATCAATCTTGATCAAATATGCTAAATAAGTTTCAATCTCGATGGATCAGACCTAACCGATGTCAACGTGAGGCTAGAAATGAGCTTAGTATATTTAAAGGATTTTTGCTTTAACAGAATTTGATCTTCTGTTCTGTTAGTTTTTATGATTCTAAACATGACTTAGTAGGTCAAACCCGATTGATGCAGCACTAAGTATGAAAAGAAGCATAAAGTCTAAACAATCAAGTCCTTGACTGATTTTCAGGGTGGTGGATACCTTTGCTAATCTAAATCGATAAAACAATTTGGCCGATACCGACAAAACCCTAGAAAAGATTTGGCCGATATAAGTAAATTGAACCATAGAGTTAGATTAACTAAGATAAATAGGCAGCTGCATAGATTAGATTAGAGTGTCGAGAACGATGTAAGCCCTAATCTCACCGATACAACCCGCCATGACAAGCCTTACTTCTTGCTGGAGATTGAAGCCGATGTAGTCCAACTCAAAATAAAAACTCGTTGAAAAGTAAAAGTAAAAGGGTGGCGATACGCCGAAAGTGTATATTGAACTGTTATTCTTTTTCTACAAGACCCTGGGCATATATTTATACCCGAACAAATAAACCTTGTCTATATCAGACACGACTCAAACTTGTCTAAGTACAAAATAAACAAATAAGTCCCTAGGCAGACTCTTACCACAAATTCTCAAAAGGAAACGACTAACTTTTATTCCTAATTAATAGATACAATTGTCTCTTTCGGACTCAATCCTTATTTGGCAATATCTTCAGATCTTCTCTCCGAGTCCGATATAAACTCGCACTGTCTGTATCGGCTAACCGAGTCCGATTCTGTATTGGTCGATATAGCTTCCAGCCGATGCGCTGTTCTGTTTTTGGAAACAACCCTATCTCATCCGAATCCGCTTCGAATCTATCTTTATCTCCGTGTATTTTTGCCAAATTTCGTTGTTAACACGTACTCGACTACTCGTAGGGGGTGCTTGAGTCGGTTATTACATGTGCATCTCATGTGGCTAGCATGACTCACATACCCAACTTATAAGCATGAGTCGGTTATTACATAGTCGGTTATTCTGTTCGCAGCCATGCCGGGTGATCAAGCCGACAATGTTCACGAGGAGATTGTATGTAGCAACCTTTTCACAAATAGACTGGGTCGTAACCGATGCTAGATGTGAGGTAGGCCGTCGGTCTGTGTTGCTGGGTTTGGTCCGACAACTCCTCGCTGGTTCGAGAACGTTCTTGACAATGGGGTGTACTCGACCTCTGCCTACTAGACTACTCGATTATTCCTAAAAAATATTTTCTAGAAGGCAAGATATATAGTAGAGAATACCGAGTATGTACTTGGAAAATTGTATAAATCTTCTAGTATTGTCAGGATATAATGAGCATATTTAGATTAAATATCGGGTACTATATTTACCGTAAGTAAGTATGATTTATACAGTAGAAACAGAAAGAGTCCTCAATATTAGACCGTAGTAGACTAATATAGGAAACGCTCGCACAATGGATATTGTATAAAAACATGTTCTAGATAAACATAATAAATTATAGATCTGGAACTAGGTACGATAAATTATATATTTAAAATATTATATACCTTTGTAGATATATGCCGAATATATCTACGAAACTAGTATATAAGTTTAAAAACCAATCTGACTAATTACCTTACAATGTGTAGGTATATTGTATGGATCTGATTAGGCTGATCTAGGCATGCTCCTGTGAGCTGATGTCATCCATGTGCACGTACACATAGGTAAGCACGTAGATAATGTCGGCTCCTGATCGGATACGGACAGGCTGATGCTTCCCTTGGACATATACCAGCTCGATACCGACTCCGTTATCGCCTCCATGTTCATTGCGAGTGCTTGGTTCTCGAGAGAAGGTACACGCATATAAACAAATCAAGAATACTGATCCATCAACATGTAGAAAATAGATTAAGGAAAAAATGATAATTAGGAATTGGAACGATGTACCTGATTGGTGTTTGCAGAACGACACTTTTGTTTCTGCGCTCCATCGTGGTCGACTGGTTTGATCTAGTCGAATTTAGACGGGATGTTGGTTTGGAAGTAGTCGATCCATGCCAAGGCCTCGTGGACGATGATATTGAATTGTTATTTTCCGTGGCGACGATGTCAGCTCTGGGGTAGTTGGTACAGACTGACCGACAATGTTGAACCGTTGTTCCCCGTAGCGGCGATGTCTTGAAGCCTGGACGATCTTGACAGATGAAATTGTTGGCAGTGATGATTTCGATCTGGTCGGGAAACGTACTCTAGTTGGGTCAGATCTCCCAGGGCCAAGGTCATTGAAGTATCCCTCGTCGAAAAATCCATAGGGCAATATCTTGATGAAGATTGAGATGATGAGGGTCCCGATCCATCGTAGGACGTACTCCGGTTGGGACGTACCTTTTAAAGCCAAAGTCATCGAAAAGTTTGTCATCGGAGAATTTGTCACTTGAATCCATCTCGTCGAAACCTTGAAGCACCAAGTCCCCTACCTGACGTGCCACTGTCGACGGGCTATACACCGACCACAGTATTTGTAGAGTATGGGAATCGTTGGAACTAAGGTATACGCGAGATTGAGGTAAAAAGACAGGAGATAGGGATTTTTATACAGGTTCGGGCCCCTTAACTGATAGGTAATAGACCTACTTCTGTTGGCCGAAGCCGGTGTTGCCTTTATATATTGATATCACACGAGTACAATAGTTGGGATGATCTAATCTAGTTGACGTCGGCTTGGAGGCATGGAGCTCGAACACGTAGTCGATGGCTAGCATAGTCTTCTTCCTCGAATATGAACTCGGCGAGATTGGAGGTAGCTTTAGATCCCTCATGTCGGCCTTTATGGCTCTAGATTGGGTCCATCTAGGCTTGTATTCTGACTTAGCATGTGTTGGCCTCTATTGGCTTGTCCCCTCTCCTCCTAGGGGGTCTTGTATATATACCCTCGGATGTCTCCTTATCCAAGTAGAACTAGGAAGACAAGTATGAATACGATCCGAGTAGTCCTTGTAGTGTGTTTCTTCTTCCTTATCCGAAATACCTTCCGTATATGAGGCATGATTTCATATAAGGCTTGGTATATAGTAGGTCCCGCTGAGCCCAACCCAAGACTATTGGATATGCCTTATCTATAACACTGACAACCACCTTCTCCTACTTCTTGTCGTCGGCCAGATCCACCACCTGCTCCAAGCCGTTGTTGCTGCTGCTGTTGATCCGTCCTCTTTCCCCTCGCTGCTGCTAGATCAAGCTTCCTCAACGGCACAGTTTGATGACAAGTGGATTGTGGCAGCCTCGCCCTTCCTCGCTTGGATCCAGCCACCGGTGCGGCCATCTCTATCGCCAGCTCCTCTGCCGCCCCGTTGGCCCCTTGGAGCTCGAGTCCACTAGGTCTGGTTATCATCTTCCTGACGGCGATGGTGGCCTCCTGTTGACGCGAAATTCATCATGACACACAAAGGCCTGAGAGATCTGCTTAGCTCCAGTGCAAGTCCTATCAATCGGGTTCAGGGCGTGCCAGTAAGTTTGATCCTGTAACTAACAAGATAGATAGATAGATTGTTTGTATAAGATCATGGAGCTAATCGGCTAATAAGTCGATAGGATGTAGCGATGCCAGCCAATGTTGATAGAGTTTTCGGCTATAGATCCAATGTAGACTCAAATAATCAGATAAACAATAAGATTTATGTTATCATCGGCTGGAACTAAACTATGCCTAATCATCAATAAACCGTTCTTTATAAAAAACAATCTTGATAGATCGGATCTAACTGAGACTGCATAAGATTGAGATTGATAAAGATAGATTTAACTAAAGATTATACAAGTTTGAGTATAAGCCGATGTAACTAGACAATGAGATAATATAAGGCGAACCAATTGGTCAACACTAATATAATGTCATAGATGTAAATCCAATGGTTAAAACATACATCAGCTAGAGATCCGATGGAAGTAGATTAAAGTGTATATCGGCTAACTAACCGATATATCTAATAGCTGAAGCCCAAAATAATGATAACATCAGCTAACACTCTGATAAATGTTGCATTAAAACCTATCGACTTAGCAAGACTTAAATTATTAGCAGCAATCAAGAAGCTCGGACCTAACCAAGATAGTACGAGATTGCATTTGACAAAATAAACTAGGCAAACCGATAGATTTATACAAACATGATGGATATATAAATCTATCTAAAATAGCAATTCGATTAGAGAAATATCAACTTAGACAGAATATCAGAATTAACCGAGAAAGTCCTAACTAAGTTGATACGAATCTAAACAGCAATGCAATTAAAAAATAGAGTTAATATATCGGATAGGCAACGCTTGCGTCAACCTATATAAAATATTGGACTCAACCGAGAATGTTCTAGCCATGCCGATACAAGCAAAGATGGCGGAACTTACTTCTCATCGGAGATCGAACTCAACTGATGCAGCCCAACTCGAAACTAAGAACTTGCTGAAATAAAAGGGTGGCGATTCGCTGAAAGTAATTGTATTGATCTGTGTAGATAATTTACAAAGACCCCGGGTGTACATATTTATACCCTCGGGCTGATACTAGTCCTAATCGGACACAATAATACAAGTTTTCTAAAGATAAAAAGAAAGATACAAGTCCTAATCAAACACTAGACAAACTTTCTAAAGATAAAAGAAAAATTACTAAATCCTACCTAATTAATAGATAGAATTAAATTGTCATGCCACGGTCTTCACAATTCCTTCTTGAACTTGGTCTCTTCTAGATAAACTTTCATCTACCAATTGGCTTCTTTCCTTAACCGAATCCACTAAGAAATTATACCAAATTTTGGTGTTAACACTCCTCGGAATCGTCAGGAGCTCTTCCCCCTCATTGCTGCTAGATCACCTCTCCTCACCTGGATCCAACCACCGCCATGGCCATCTCCATCGCTGGTTCCTCTGCAGCCTCGCCGGCCCCTTGGAGCTCGAGTCCGACAGGTCTAGTCGTCATCTTCCTGGCAGCAACGGTGGCCTCCTCCTCGGAATCATCGGTGGCGAGCTGGAGAGGGCTGTGCAGTGCATGGCAGAGGCACGGGATCACCCAGAGTGGCCGGTTCTCCTGGATCCGGCCACTTCCTTTTCCCCCTTGTCGTTGCACATCTTCCGTGGTGTATCCAAGTGAGGGGGTCAGAGAAGGAGCATATTGTCCATCTGCTCCATGTTGTTGTCGAGGAAGCCGATCGAGAGGTATTGTTTGAAGCTTGAAATCGAGCGGTGTCTGGTTGTGGAAAGGTTGGATTGGGAGTTCTTTGGTGGGGAAGGGAGATTGGGGTTGTCGTGGTGGGGAGGAGCGGGTGGTTAAGTGGATTGGAGGGGAGATGTCACCGAAGGTTGTCACGGAAGCCGCAGTCAAGGTGCCTGAACTGATGAGTTTTTTTAATCTGATATGGGCTTTGGCTATCTTTTTCAGTTTGACGATTTGGCAATTTTAGAGCTGGGTTTCATTTTTGTCAGAATTATTATATCAGACCACACTTTATTTGATTTATTTGGTTCGAGTGGAGAAGTGCAACTATATTCATTAAAAACTTGTCATGTTACTCCATATTGGTCGAGTGCCGATGCTTTCGTGTGATATTTTTTGGTGAAATGGGAGCAGTTAAGTACATAGAGACAAATACATAGTTGTATAACATTAGTAGTAGACCCACTAATTAAAGCATGTTTTTATGAAGTTGCTCTTACAAATGTAGAAATACTTAAAATATAACAACTATTTCTAACTTCCATTATCTTCCATTATCAGTGATACATTTTAGCAAATCTTGTATACCATCAGACATATTCCTTTCACATTTGTTCTCTTGGAACGCCAATAGCTATGCCAAAAAAATGCTTCCTTAGTTCGTTGCCATCCTATATGTAAATGATTAAGGTTAGCATGGTATGTGTAAATATACTTTGTTTGAAAAAAATAATGTTAAGAGTCATGATACTGACCTGAAAATCTGGCAATAAATTGTTAATTTATTTCCATGTGTGCATGAATAGTGAAACAAAATAGCCAGATAGTTCCTTGGGAGGATTAAATTGTTAATTAAAAAAGATAAAATAGAGTCCAACTAAATCTATTTGAAATTGGTAATAAAAAATAAACATAAGACTCCATGCAAAAATATGATTAAGAAAACAAACTAAAATTCGGATTAAAAATTAAAAAATAATTAATAAATATTTTACCTGTTGCGAACCGGAACGTTTGGGAGGATTATTTGACGCCATAGATTTATATCTTCGATCCATCTCGATCTAGGGCATGCTTTCACCATGGCCTTAAAAACATTTTTATTAGCTCAAGGTGTTAATGTCATACTCTTCCAATCAGTATAACATGGTGGTTTAAAAATACTTGCAGATTATATCACTTCATTATTTAGATTTTACTGTGATATTCCAACATTCAGTGGGATCCTAATGTGCTATTCATTTTCCTATGTTAATTCCTGTAGAAATCTATTTTCCAACTTTTGGAGTGGAGGAGAAACTGGGTTCATGTTTTCACCGCCGTTGGTCAAAAATTGGTAAGCTTTTTGACATGAAATTACCATTCTTAATTGAATTAATTAGTTTTCAGGTTCTCTGAATTTAGCAAGGTTAATGTCACGCCCGGAAATTCAGTACCAGAATTTCCGAAGCTGAATGTGTATTAAAACCCCTGTCCAGAACCAGCCAGGGTACACAGACGACAATGTTGACATACAGTTCCACGTCTTACAAACACAGTAAAAGTCTTACAGAAATGCAGCGGAAAGACGAAAAGACCAACTAAACTAGAACGGGACTCTTGCAGCGGGCTGGCACCATTCCACAGGCATCCTTGACGGCGGACGAAACCTACTCCTCTGAGAAACCTCCATCGGACGCATACTCCTCTTCTGATGTGGGGAAAAATTAAGCAAGGCTGAGTACTACCCACGGTACTCAACAAGTCATGCCGAAAAAGGAGGCATGATGCAAGATATTCCAAAGGAAGGCAGGGGTTTATTTGCATAAAGTAAGCATTTAAAACAATAGTTGAAAGCAGTAGTAAAATGTTGAATTAATTGAACAATATTAAACCATCACTGTCCAACGCTATATCCACGTTGCGACAGGCCCAAACCATCCACCTGAACTAAACCAGTTCCAGTAATTCCAGTTATTAAGAAAGTGAGACTAATCACGGTGAATCTGGTTGATCGCCCATAACCGCGGGCACGGCTATTCGAATAGTTCTACTCTGATCAGAGGTGTACATCTGTACCCACAAGACACAGCCTCAACATCATGTCAACCATGCGTCGCGATACTGGAAAGTACCCGAATAGAGACTGTGACAGGACCCTTCGCATAACCCCCTCTAACCAGCCGTACCACACCATAGGTTTCGCCCCCACCTTTATATCCAAGGTAGGCAGCCCCCTCTCGTGCCACGGTGAATCCGGCAGCCGATCAACGGGTATGTCCCCCGCCGACCCAACTCCATCACGCCCACCCTCTTCTGGTACGTCAGCCAGAGACAGCTACACTACAAGTCCAGCCGTTGCCCACGCTAGCTTGTGGTACGCACGGTATTTCTTCCAGGGTTTCCCGCGAACCGGTCCTTAATTGCCATGGGTGCTTCCATCAAAACCATGCACCCACAGCCCACCATTAGCATATTTTAATTAAATATTATTACCATGGTGGCTCCTAAACCAAAGTGTCACCATAGGGACTACATTAATTAATTATTCAAGGTGATCCCCTTTAGTGAGCTAGGTTAGCTAAGCATGGCTAAGCACTCCTAAAATCAGCGAACAATAAATTAATTACCCGAGCTATCAAAGATACAAGATAATCAATATAATTGGCTGAGCACCATAGGTATAATCCCACATGAAATGACATTGCGAAATAATGCAGTGTTTACGGAAAAATAAGACATTTGTAAATATAGGTACAATATGATCAATGTGAAGCATGACTTGCCTTGCTCCTGAGCTGAGGCTACCTCTGCGACGATCTCGAAATAAACGGGCGCGTCGGAGGTTTCGGAATCTACACGACAAGCAAAGCAAACAACAATACACGCTATAAGTCTACTGAAACAAAGCACAAAAGTATTTTTAATGGATTCTCTGCATTTTTATGAATTTAATGAAATTTGAATGGACTTAAACGGAGCTCGGATGAATTAGTTATGAATTTTTGAAGTTATCTGTGTTTTTACTAAAACAGAAAAATCCTTAATTAATT